>JALLOR010000429.1:0-10103 GCA_036939395.1 Porosira glacialis
GGAGGAGATGTCTGTTTGCATGTATCACTGCACTCATCTCCAGATACACAAGATTATAACAAAGTCAATCCAAAGTATCAAGAACAAGCTCCCTTACAGTATAGGAAACACCCTTGGATGTCTGGTTCTTAATCCAGACCGGTCTATGTCGGTATCCTAGACTGCAATAAATACATACCGCCATCCTACCGAATCAGAGGAAAGTGTGGAGGCCCTGACTTCTGCTTCTGCAGCCCATGAGGAGATTGGTTCAAAAAACTTTGTAAAAATCCGCATTGTGAAGGAATAGGGGCACATAATTCACCGTCACTATACCACCCACCATCATGAAACTCATTTCACTACAGTACTATGAATTTCCAAACCACGATGATCACCAAACTCTGGTCCATTTTCAATGCACTGTGGAAAGCTCGATGTGCTTTCCTTTACAGCCCATACAATGTCAATTTCCTATCCATCATCGAACTCGATGATAGAATCCACCCGTACTTCGAAAACCCGCGTCTCTATCTCGGTACTGGTGACCTTCATCTCCTCAAAGATGGATTGACCCAGGTCCTCTAGAAAACACCCAGCAGAAAATGGCAATGGCTGATGATGATCGACACACGCGCAGAGA
Source organism: Porosira glacialis (assembly GCA_036939395.1). NCBI lineage: Eukaryota > Bacillariophyta > Thalassiosirophyceae > Thalassiosirales > Thalassiosiraceae > Porosira > Porosira glacialis. The sequence goes on from JALLOR010000429.1 coordinate 623, forward strand.
TTCAAAGAAACAATCACGACGAGCTACTCAAACACATCCCAATATTCGAAACATACTTTTATAGGCTTGTCACATCATGTGTGAGAAACACCGTCTTCTATCGAAGCGGTGAAGTTCCCCCGGGAGGGGGGTTTCAAACTTGCTTCATTACCAAAGATTCTATTTCCGATTCAATCCAGCTTACGACCCCGGGGGCCATCAGCATGCAACCAGGCGGTGTATTTCAAAGTTTGTCGATAGATGCTTGTTAACATCGATAAAGTTTTTATTTTATTATAATTGTTGTCCATCGCTGCTGCCGCCAAGATATTGTGGATTCCACAATCCCATCTAGCCGTTACCACAGTGCCTGTGTTCTGATGTGATATTGCATTGTACTCATAATTAGCCTGATTAGTCTCAATATTTTCATTCCATTGATTCTCGGTCAAACCTATCCGACAGGACACGATAATAATGCATTATGGTGATGAGAACTGATTTATTAAGTACTACTACATAGTAAAGTAAAACACAGGTGTATTGCAATTACTTACTTGTACCTAAATTTAAAGCGCACGAACGGTCGCTCCACGCATCGTCACATACTGTCGCTTAAACTGCGTACGCAAAATACGTTGGCCGCCATAAAAAATAAAAGCTGTGTGAGAAATCACTGTGCCAAGTCACGTGCAACTTCCTATAAATCATAACTTCTAGAGTGTTGCGATTCGTTCATGGCATTGCAAACTGCTAGAGTAGACACATGAATGTGATTCGATTCCACTAGCACACAAAATGTCACAAGAAGACAGTGCATGCAGTACCAACAGTTATGAACTGAAAGATTAAAACATGTCTCTTTCTCCTTCTCCCGTCCTTCGTCCTTCTCTCAGAAATCGTTTATAGTAACGCACTAGCTACGGATGTGCAGTCTAGTATACAATCTGGTACCAAGGAGCTCGAAACACCAAACTCCACATTGTGGATGGGGGTGGGTGGGGAATAGAGGAATCATGGAATAGTCAGTCCACACTGTACCAAGGCCAAAACTCTTGAGAAACTGATACAAACTGTACGTATATTATGTAATTCTACATTCTTGATTGATCGTCACTAAATGAACGTTAAAACTGAAAGTTGCGAAAGAAACCGTCATTGTTTTATGTATTCATCCCCAACAGCACAGTCACGGTAGATCTCTCACATGGTACGTAGTGATTAGTAACGGCTCTAAAAATTGCATATAGGTACAGGTAGGAATACATATGTTTTACTCATACGCTAGACCTACAGCAACTTTGAGCTACGAGTACTGGACGGGAGTATCAGTATCTGTATGGTACCTGTTGTATTTTGAAACACTTACATATGCAACGAACCATCGTCACGTACGCACTACACACATAAAGGTGCATGGTACGTACACACTTTTGCACTCGAGAGCGTATTGTGACAGAAAAAACGATGCGTGACAGAAAAAAACGACGCAACTGCACATTGCACGCACAGTTCATCAGCAATGGGCCGCGGACCGTTGCGACATTATCCGTCCTTACTCGTGCGTCACATTGTGACTTGATACCGCGTGTATGGGATGCGTACTTTGCGTAATGACAGAAAACCGATGTACGCACAGTGCACGGTTCACGGACCGTTGCGACATTGTTACATCAGCCCTTGCTCGTCGCATTGATTTGAGCGCGCGTATCGTAGAAAAAAATGACAAGCATGAGATTGTCTACGACTGACTAGAAACGGCCGCCATACACATGAACGCCAGCTGAGATGAGTTTACGCATGGCAGATATTGATATGGCGACACTCTTTGCTGTGACAGTTGTGTGCTTTATTCGTATTTTAGTATTTTCACGAACGAGCATAGAACTTCACGAACTCCGTTAAAGTAATTGACCACACAAGCTAAGTCCATCTTGGTTTATTTGGTTAAGTTCGGCGCATTGTGTCCAGCATACCATCTCCTGAAACATCTCGCATATTTCCCCCATGTTTGCAAGAAAAATCCTTGTTTCGTGTCTTTAGCGCTAGCATTGGCGCACGCAAATACAGTACAATTTTTTCGCGCGTGATCGTACACCATCCCCCGATCAATGATGAAATATCCTCATCCCCGGGTCCCACGAACGCACATGCCAAGACAACGGTGTTGATCGGGCCTACGACGGGCGCAGTCTCAGCTGGACACAAAGAGTGGTACGTTGTACGCCTGATCCAATCATCTTACCACAACTTAACAAATGTCCGTCATCGTGTCCTCCATCATGCTATCGAAGTCTTCTTCGTCTCCAGCGTTGAGGAGCGACGTGTGGAAGGTGGCAAGTGAATTTGCCATGAGCGAATACGCTCATACAACGCACCATCCAATGATTCGTGATGCAGACCGACGTGGAGCCATCTCGTGCAAGATAGAGTAATCAATATCGTTCCCGGGCCGCCTGCTCCCCTTTCTGTGAAATCCGGACTGCACATGTTCCTCCATACCGCCAAGACCACGCGATATTATTCTCCACCGTGTTCCTCAATTCGAGCGGATTATTGTCGCCCCCCTTCGTATGCCTTAGCACAATTTGAACGCGGCAATGCCTCTCTCGTAGTCCATCTCGACCAATGTTGTTGCACATCCAAAGCGTCGGTGGGCACCATAGCGCAGTGAATATTTCGATCGTTGACGTGGAGTTCTGCGGCAAGACGTATGTTTCGAGCATGACCGAGGCCGAGGGCGTTCGTGCTGATGGAAGAAACGTCGGTGGCGATGGGGGTTTCGGAAATGAGTTGTTTCTCTCTTACAAGAAACGTAGGGTAAATTACCACACCATTTAATTTGTGCACAGCTGTCAATGGTAACAGGAATTGCCTGCACTGAGTATTGTCTCAACTTTTTAGCTTTCGTATAATTTACTGCAATTGAAGTTTGCAATCCAGTTTCCTTAACTCTGAAAGCCCTATCAATGCACGCAGCTCAATATTTTGTGCTTTGGTTGCACTTCAAGTGATCCCTAATACCCCTTAATACCAAAGGCAATTTACATCGCAATGGCTCCAGTCGTGAAAAGTAAAAACCAACCTCTCACCGTCACAGTTGACCGAGGTGCTACGTAATATATATATCGCGCCTATCTGAAAGGCGGTTTAGGATGCAAGCTCCACTAGGCTTTCCTTCTTCGTGCCAGGTAGTGCATGCATGCGTATTGTCTTTGTCGAATCGCTTCCAGATCATTTTCACAAGCAGACATAAAATCCGGAGTGGTTGATCCTGTTCAAACCCGGCAACCCTCCAGAAACATTGCTCCAGCAGGATATGTTAGCACTCAGCGTCCGTCCATACAATCATCGACCGCGAGCTGCCAATGAAGCGGCCCTGGCAACCTTCGACGCGTCTTGAATTTCTTTCTTCACGCACAGCGAGAAAACTAATGCCCGATCCTCGTCCACCTCACCCTCCTCCAACGGATCAACGTCGAACTTCGCCTCGGCGCGACAAGCCGGTGAAACGCATTCGGACACGCAATTCATGGATTCTTCCAATATCAGATCGCCGCATGTCGCGCCCGTCTCACACCTCAACACCCTTTCGAGGTAAATTTTGTCCAGACGTTTGTTCTTTTTTTGTTTTTTGTTGTTGGACCGCTTGGCGCCGTGGACGAGGTCAGGGAGAAGGAACAGGATGGTAACCACGAGGAGGATCTTGACTGCGAGGACGACGACGGGTGACCTCTCGGGCGAGGATGCGGGGGGTTTCGGCGTCACCATGATTGCTACTTGTAGTGTTGTAAAGCACACAATTGATCTCAGCGCGTCTTTTCAACTGATCGAGGGAACACTTTCGAGATACTGTAGAGGCCGATTGAAGATCTTCTGTAATGGTTGTGGTTGTTACCGGTAGGTCCGTCGGAAGACTTTTATTGACCACAATAATGATACATTTTAACGGAGATTTTCTTTCAGAACAAACATTTTAACGGACCATGTTTTACTAATGCAAAGCGGTTGTTTTAACAAACTTATTTAGAAGGTAGATTTTACCGGACAAATAATGTTTTAAAAACTTCAGCTCCGTTAAAATGTATCACCACCGTACAGTAGACCACCGTACCTTGCGTAGTAGTATTAAAAAAGGTGCTCTCTGGAATCATGCTTGAATCCAGAGAGCATGTTCCAGAGCATCGAAATAATGAAAAAGCAATAAGTGTGAATTTCAAAACAAGGCGAGGTTCAAAACAAGGCGCAAAACGCGAATTGAAGAGTTGAGTTTTTTTAATTATCTAGCGAGATAGCTAGGTACAAGTAGACTCTAGAGGTCCAGATAGCCAGAGAGATAGGTAATTAGACTAAGTTAGCCTATACCTATTCAGAGAGATGCGCGTACGTAGATATCTACAAGTAGTAGATACTGGGTCTGGGCATGTAAAGATAGAGAGTAATTCACTCTATTCATCTATGTACTACCAGTTAGAAGCCAATTCTCCGAGTTTTTGTTCTCTTCAATCCTGATAATTCAACCCTTGCGGCCGCAAATAGTTAGGGTAGGGCAAACGAGATCACCTCATCAACGACCCCCTCCACAACACACCACCTATCAAACCTCTTCTCGAGATTCCATCGGCAGGATTTCATTTCTACGCGCCCTGAAATGGCAATGGTGCCTTACCTGCACCCTCTCTCTGACGCCCTAACACGGCATATACCAGCGGCTTCATCGGACTTGGGAGAGCGTTGTAAGGCGGCATTGCCATTTCAGGGCATGTACAAATAAAATTCCAATTACACGCGGACGATGACAGCGATCGCGATGACAATGAGCAACGCCGTCCAACATTACCTCATAGTCATCTGACCATTTCTGCGAGCGTGTCGTCCGGACCACCTACCAACCAAACAACAATGAAGATGATGATGGTACCAACATTAACAACAACGTGAAACAGCTCTCACAGGAACAGTAGAATCGGGAGCGGCATTGGGAACGGCATCTGGAGCGACAGTGGCAGTGGCAGAGGCAGCAGGAGTGTTAGCAGGACAAAAAAAGACCTGCCCGAAGAAAATTCGAACGTGCACGGGAGGAGGCGCTTGTCGATGCCATCGAGAGGACTGGACCCGCGGCAAAACATATCTCTACATACTGCCTTGAAGACACACCGATTGATTAAGAGTGGTGTAGGACTAGGGAAACACAGGGGCTCTGTCAATAACTATTTTAACGTAAGCAGTTATGCATTAACCTTATCCCTAACGTAGTGCGACTAACAGTGCAACTGATGAGGATTGCTCGTATTTCCAACCTGATTGCAAATTGCGAGTACAGTAGTCCCACCTTACAGTCTTCTACTTCACCCACCTGGCAACTGGAACGACAATGAATGAAGGTGCTAGCTACAACAACAGTGCCAATTGTACACCTGATTATTCCCACCCGGACCGACACAATGCAGAAGCGCAACACTTTACAGCTACCTACTTCCACCGGGACCGGCACTATTCTTCAGCGCAAAACGGGACTTTTGAGGTTGCAAATCCAAATTACGTGGGTCATCCCCCTCCTGAAAACACATGCAATGTCCATGAAAACGAAGTACCTTATTCCATTCCTCCTGCGTACAGTGGAGGGCATCAATATCATTATCCATCAGTGTACAATGACCATCCAAAGCGATTTGTTTTGCCGACTGCTTCCTACACCTCAAGCTTTCAGGGATATCAGCCCAACTGCGATGGCTATCCGAAACGTGCTGTTTCGCCGACTGCTTCCTACACCTCAAGCTTTCAGGGATGGCAGCCCAACCAGCTGGTTCAAGAAATTCATTTACTGTAAGATGAAAATATTTCTATCAAACAAGATGTTTCAAAATTATGCCTGGCAAACAAGGAGATCAGTCGATTGCATCAGAAGGTAACAGAGGAACAAAATCAGAGCATGGAGGAAATTACAATTCTACGACATTCAGTTAAAGTTCTTTCGGGGACAAATTTATGCAAATATGAGGTGCTACTTCTCCTGATCGCTCTTTATGAGCATGCAGGTTTTTTTATTCCATCAATCATTACAGGTACCAGATTATTTTTCACCGCCAATTTTAAAGGCAAAACAAGGATGCATGAGTTGAGTAGTATCTTCGAAAGTTTGGTGCAGCTAATCTTTGTCCCAAATCCCCTGGAACTGCAATAGCCGTTGGGTTGCCATGGCTTGTGTCAAATAGAAGACAAAAACCCATGATATTGGATGGATTTCCCTTCAAGGATAAGCAACTGGCCGATAGAATTGGGAATCGAGTTCTTCTTGAGCTTCGTAAGCATGGTAGCTTCCGTGATGGTAGAAACCAAAGGCCTCTTCTTTCTTTGGTTCTTGATGGTACGGGAATCCAGCTACCAAACCTGAACACAGGACTTGGGCCGGGGGCCGGACTTTGCTGTTAGCAGAAATCTTTTCAGAAGTGCAAGGCAACACGCGAAATCGCCAGGCCCTCTTGAGCCAGTCCCAAACATTGTATCAAAACGATTGAGAGTTGCTAAAAACTTTCTTTTCGAATTATTGTCGTTCCTCAACGATAACGGCAACGTCCAACGCGAGGCATTTGGTGAGAACCTGCTTCGTTTTTCTAGAGGAAGCATTGTTCGAATCGATAAGATATACCGGAAGCACGATATTCAAAATCTATGCGTCGACTTACTTCAGAGTATGATGGAAAAGATTGATGAGGTGGAAGAAACTGCAGACCAGTGCGCAGAAACCAACAAAGCCAACATCCGATGTATTAAGCAGCAGTAACACACTGGGAAGCACACGTTTTCAACAAACGGGACCGTTTCAAGGTCGTTTTTGTACAAGTACGTCAATCAGCTCACACCAGATCAGATCAAAAACCTTGCTGGTCTTGATAATATTTCAGTTACCACTGGCTATGATAACTGGAAGACGATGATATCTATTTGCAAGTATGCAGTCTCCGAGCTCACTATGAGCTCTTCTGTCGAAACAGATTTGCTGTTAAGTATTGACAGTGCAGAAACTTACCACAAAACAGATTTTTTATTGCATCTTGGTAGCAATAAAGGACCAGAGGTTTGTCGTTGTGTTCATTGTGGATTCTTCAATAAGGATACACATGATGAGATGCAGTGTCACCACCAAGAGTGTAAATCTCACGCTTCCCTTTGTACCGAGTGCGAGAAGTCAGTCATGATTCTTCCAAAACTCATGGGCATGCTTGAAAGAATATAGATGCTACCCTCGAAGAGAGCGATGCAGATTGATGAATGCGATCAAATTATTTTTGAGCTTGTCACCTGCTACGAGAATCTCTTGGAATACCGATCTCACCTTATTTTGAAGCACACAGAGGGCGCATATGAGAAACATTTCCTTAGCAACTTACCAGATGGCAAAGCAATTATAATTTCGGATTGGAAGATGAAAATATTGGCGTTCCGTTACCGTGAAATGATGAAGATTTTTTGCAAAGAGAGGTACGAGCTGTGTTGGATTTCTTGTGTTGCGGAATTCTGACGATCCCAAGAGAAAGGACGCACACTTCCATCTAATGCTCACAGATGACACAACGCAGGATGCTCACTCTGTCATGTGTGCTAAGGCATACCTTTACTCAGAACTACTTCCAAAGGATATCAAGTTTGTGCATTATTGGTGCGACGGAGCAGGATGCTATTCTTCAAATTTAAGTAAAGCGTGCATGTATCTTTGGTCAAAGTGGTTCGGGATTACCGAGTTAAGCTACAAAGTTTCAGTGAGCGGCGATGGTAAAACCAATTTTGATGGTCTGTTTGATAGATTTATGGCGCTTCTCCTTCGGGCATGCAAAGCTGGTGAAAATTATTGGAGTGCTACATCGATCTTGAACACTTATGACATGTAACCTGGGATAAGTGGTGTATCGGTGTTTATCTTCACTCCTCTTTGGGATAATGAACCTTCAACAGACGAAGATAGGCTAAGCCAATATACAATGCTGAAGCTAGACGCAGGAGAGGGTGTCATTGTTGGTTGTCATCACAGTGGAATGGGGATTGGAATGAAAATATCGCTTGCATCGATTGCAGACAAGTGGCACATCGGCGAGCCCTCACCTCCAGAGTACTTGTCAGTGGCTACTGAAAATCAAGAGTCAACCAGCGGATCGAGCACTCTGCATACAATATCACCGTTTCTAAGCAAGAAAGAATTTTCAAAGCTAGAGAAGATCGATCAACCACCGAAAATAGAACAATTGATTGGAACTGAATAGATGTGTACGAGGATAAGTTAAGGAGCGGTGTGTTTCCGTGTTCACACCGGAACAAATGTGGAGAGTTTTGCGGTAAAATGTTTAGGACTGAGGCAAATCTATTGGTTTATTCATTGAAAGGAGACCATGAATATCCCACGTCGAATGCACAAGACTTTTGTGTGTCTACAGTGGCAAACGAAGGTGGTGTATTTGCAGTTAAAGCGCAACCAAATAGAGCAATTGCTTCAATTTTTGCAGGGAACCACTATTCTCCTTCTTCTATTCCTGAAAACATTGGTGATGGTGGCCATAATTTAACTCAACTGTGATACGACCAGGAAGAAGAGAGGAAGGAGCGTGCAAAGAAAATAAAGTATACAGGGATAAATGTTAATGAGGCTAGGGAGATGGCAATTAAGAGAGGGATTTCTGTGGATGGTATGATGAGGGTTGCAATCATCGATGCGCTGAAGGAGGAAGAGAAGCATAATAGAGTACCACTCGAGGGACGTATTGTGTTGGACAATTTTTTTACGCTTGGGTGCTACAACAAGCATGCCCAAAAAGACCCTTCTGTCAAAACAAAGGATCTGCTTGACGACTTAGAGATGATGTATCTTGAGGGTCTTACAAGTGATGATCAACGAAGGAACACAATTAAGTTTGATCCGGAATCAGTGCTGGCAGAGCTACACAGTCTAATGAGTGCTTCAGACCCATTGCGCAAAAAGTACAGCGTGAATAGTCCATATGGTAACATACCAATATTACAGCAAATCAAATCGTTTGTCTCTACTCGGTCTTCAAAAGAAAAGAGTCACAGAAACAATTCAAGCAACAAATCTTACGCTGAAAAAAAAGAGCGCGGTTCAGGAATTGCTTCGCGAGAGGATGCTAGATGATTCTGGTACGGTTGTAAACCTACGTCGCAGACTGATAGAAGATGATGAAGCTCAGTTGGAAGCCTTTTGTGCAGATATGAGTATTGATGGGCGCATCATCAATGGAAGTGGCAACAGAGGTATCGGTAGGGGAAGAAACAGCAGACGTGGTGGTGACAACAGCAACAGTGGTAGTAACAGTATTGGCGATACTGATAGTGATGACGATTCCAACTATGCAACTGATACTGATGAAGACTTAGATGTTGGATATAATGATGCTGATATCAATGCCGATACCAATGCCAATGCCGATGTCAATACCAATGCTGATGCCGATGCCGATGCCGATGCCGATGCCGATGCCGATGCCGATGCCGA
>JALLOR010000430.1:0-10113 GCA_036939395.1 Porosira glacialis
CTTCATCCTTCTCAATGGTCACATATTGTGGTCGTGTGCCCCCGTACTGTCTCCTCCTCAGCGGCCGCATCTCCCTTCCTTCCACGCCTCCTCCTCAGCCGTTGTATCTTCCACCCAGTCGGAAAGAGACTGAAAAAGATACTGGCACCAATGCCGCTACCACCAACGCCACCGGCTGCCGCCACATGTAACGGTTCTAGATAATCGAATCGTTGCCGTCACTACCACCATCGACATCAGCACCACCACCTGGCGTCTGCGGCAGAGCCCATTGGCATCCCACCCCCACTTCCGGGATCGCCCTTCAAAAATTTCAAATTCGCAATCTTATCGTCTGCCCTCACGGCCATCTGGCTCGCCTCGACGCAATTCTCCCATGTCAAAGGCATGTCGTGCATGTACAGCACTGACACGACCTGCCTCTAGGTCAGACCGTCAATGGACCGCTGTAGAGGTGCCATTCCCAACCGTCCAGCCGATCATTATTTTCGTGGTTGTAGCCCCCCGTCTGACGGCGCGGGGTATCGGTCGCCTGGATTGTTTCGTGAGCATGCCAAGGGTGTAGGAGTAGAGATCGATAATCGAATCGATGAGACAATGGCCACGGGTTCATTGGAAGGATCCTCTGGTGCCATTGTCTCTCATATGCGTATTACCACCGCGGTCGTTGAGCCAACACCGCTGTCGTTCTACCTGGGTGGGTCACCTGTACGGGTACCTGGTACTAGAGCTAATCGTACCAGTACTGTATGTGCTGGTCTTTCGGTACTAACTTGTAAACATAATGTTAGTCGTATCATGCATTGAGTTCCACATGCACTGTAGCACATACTTGAACTTATGAATATTTAAATATAGCATAATATGTTACTAAATGGTTATTTTATCATTGTACATATTAGTGTACCATTAAATTCCACCTCGTATCCTATAACTTTTTTTAGATAGTTTTTTTAGATACCCTCTCCGATCATCCCAAAACGTCATTTCAGGTGTCCATTGTCAGTTTCGAGATCATTATCAGAAGATCGTCAGATCATGATAAAAAAAGATCGCAAATCTTTTGTTGATTGATGTTGTCATTTTCAAGCTGCCCAGATTGCATGCAGCCCAGATTGCATGACTATTTTTTTCACTAAACCCGTTGCTACAACATCAATAATAAGAGCGCTTTTCTTCAGCCTGCGCTTCCAAACCACAACCACATCTGCATTCCTGTTTCGGCCGCAGTTGCTTTCCTCCACTTCTATTCTACCAACGCAGCTTCTTGCCTCTTCACACCTTCGTCCCATCTCGTGTACAGTTTCTCAAAAAACAATTATTGACATATCCACGTCCAACAATCCCATCATAAACATGTCCGGCAGTCCCCCTACCTACGATGTCCTCACGGAGCAAAACGCTACCACCACCAACGCCATTATCGACTATTTCTCCTCGTCGTCCGATTTCACCGCCCTAGCGGAGGCGGAAGGGGCGGGCATTCTTCAACGCGACGCCGAAGATGCGTCAAAGCTGCAAAAAGGAATTGAATTTGCCAAGGCGAAGGGCGTTGTCGACCCCGACTTTGTTCCAGAGCCTTACATCACCATCGACGTGTTGGGCAAGACCCCGGATGACGTGGCCGATGATATTTTGGCACGGGTAAAGAGCGAGGGTGCAGATGGCGGCGGCGTGGTAGTTTTGTGTGGATTGAGCGGGACCGGAAAGGTGAGCCCTTGGCTGCATGCGTAAAGTGGACTTCCCCCAACACTTTCTAAATTGATCGTTGTGCGTGCACACTGTCGGCGACACACTCTAAAATAGGGCACGACTGTGGCCAAGCTTCAACAAAAACTGGTCGAAGACGAAGGGAAGCAAGTCGTGTGCTGGTCCAACGGAAACGTTTTCCGTAGTGCAACCCTCCTCGCCGCAACCTGGTGTGAACAGCAAGAAGGCATCGATGGATTTGATGCCGAGAAGGCGCTGACGAAGGAGAACCTTGCCTCGTTTATGAGTATGCTTGAATTTGGAAAGGTGAGCTGATCGTGATCATTAGGATTAGGTGGCATGTGTGTATTCGGCGCTAAATTATTTGATACAGCACGGATTCCTGACAAACACTCGATTAAAAACCTTATTTTCTTGCATCAAGTTCAACGGTAAATTCGACACAAAGATCCAAGGCCTTGGAATTGACATGCTCGTCTCGGAAGTTCAAAACACCGAATTGAAAGCTCCTAAAGTTTCGAAGAACATCCCAACCGTTGCCGAGCAAACGCAGGGAGAGGTAAGTGCCGTTGATCAACGCCTCATCCCAATTTATTGATTTTGTGCATCATCGTTTACGCGAACAGCAACTCACATTTCAGCACTGATTATCAATACGTTATATCCGATGAAGGTGATTCTTTTTGCCGCGGACGCAATCAAACAAATGGGTGACGATGGAATCTTTGTTCTACTTGAAGGGCGCGAACAAACGGTGAACTATGTCCGAACTCCACTTCGGTTTACTTTGACAATGTCCGACATGACCTTGATTGGAAAGAGACGTGCAGCGCAGAGAATTTCCGGTGGAACACTGGCGGAAGTGTCCGAGGGCGCGAGTGCTGATGATATCTCGAAGGCGCTTGCGGGTCAGCTTGAGGGCATGGTGAAAGAAAGCAAGAGTTGAGGTGTTGCTGAATAATTTATTTCGGATCACGATAGCTTCGAGCTATTGTGGCGCCTTATTTTGTCTTCGAACAGGCACAGCTGAGTAGCTGTAGCAGTTCGGTGTAAATGCCCACATTTACAAGAGGAAGTTTGCATTCTTCTTCGATAGTTTTAGTTGTATTCTAAAGAGTAATCCAGATCAAATGCTGATGCTTTTCATTTGCGTACTCAAAGATTACGCAGACAACCTTTTAACCATCTTCTCTCACGGCCGAACAAAAAATTAAAAGTGTCACAGGAGGATTCTTCAGTTCGTCGTTGGCCCTGGCCTACCAGTACCCCCCTTTTGCACTGGAAAGCCAATCGACGCTTCGAGCAGAGAGATAGTATTTGATACCGAATCCGTTGCCGATGGGCAAAAACAGTGATATCAACTTTTCTGGATCACATATTTCTTTTTCGCGGTATAAGAAAGACACATCGATATTAATTCCATTCACAACATTTCAACGCTATTCTACAGCTTGTGAATACAGTGGAACACACGAAATAAGAAACACGAATATTCAGGGTACTTGTATAAGGAGTTACACCTAACCCACAGAAAGGAAGGCTCATTGGTACACGCCATTTTAACCCACACATCCGACCTCTACTGCCCCAGGGATCAAATATCATAATGCCGAAGGCTGGAGACCTTCACTTCTTTATATTTGCAAAATCTATGATGTACTTATAGAACCTGGATGAAAACACATGATCATTGCCCCATTAAAACTCATCACAAATTGTAAGGTGTCAGTGTAGATGGACATCGTAGCATTCATTTTCTTTGGGACCAACACAACGACTTCATATTCTACTGTAACACATGTTAATCTTCTTTGGGGAAATCATCATCTTTGATTGTTGTTTTAGCTCCTGTAGTGTATCGTCCTACCGACCCCTATGGGACGAATGGTGATGGTATGTTCCTGGGTCTTCCTTATTCCTTAATTCTTTCTTTCATATTGCCTGTAAGAATTAACAAATCAATAACAGGAACTGAAAAGGAAACACACTACGACTGCGAAGGGCAACATCGACAAGGAAGAGGATATGTAACATTGCCCATGATTGCTAGAACCGGGATTAAAAAGATCCCTCATCTCTTCCATCCTCTATCCTTCTCCTCATCTAATGGTGAAAATTACAACCATAATTCAACAAAGACACCAGAACAGCAAGAAATATAAGAAGCGTTAAAAACAATGCATTTTAGGTTGATATCACTATTTCGCAACCTTTCTACTACTTACTATATACAATTCAGACTCGAGGACTCGGCCCGTACGGCCTCTATTTTGCACAGCCATTCTGTAGAAAGACAAAAAAGGACAAGGAACATCGCAATCCGTTGCTGTTACCCTACAAGGAGATGGCAATTGTTCCTCTCCCCCGCCCCCCTCCTTCTTAAATATTTGAAAAACAACTTGAAACAAAACCAGACACGAACTGTTGAATAACCTGAAATGTAAAATGAAAAAAACATATCAAATGAAAACTTTTGCTGCTCATCTGGTCCTCTAGTAGTAAGTAGGAACCCCTACCCATCAGTACCCAAACGAGGCATGTACAAGCTATGCACCAAACATATACGACACATTGATTAGTACCAAACATATAACTAGATACATACCAATGGTAACCATGTTCAGTGTGCAGTACCAGTAGTGGAATCACCACTGTATTGCAAGAGAGGTAGAAGCGACCTGAAAATTTGGACATGTTAACGAATTAAATAAGAACTCTTCAATTTTCCCATTCACCTAACAAGTTACTACGTAGTACAATTTTAAGTCAAGTTGGCCAGTTCTGAAATGAACGTATGTATTCTCCCTGTACTAGCTCCTAGTTAGTTAGAGCCCCAAACTGCTTCATTGATGATAATGATGATGGTCCTTCAGTGCGTCCAAGTACAATATCTAGAAATTGAAAGATGAGTTTCCAGACAGCTTTTATAATTTGTGTATTTTGGATTTTAGCTGTTCGGATATTCTGCCGGGCCAAATCTCTCTACGTATCTCCTAGTTGTTTTGGTTCTGGGTCAATATATCGACCTCAAGGAGATAGCAAAATCATCAGCAAAGAAGAAACGAAACGTCATAAATTGTCTTACATTTTTTAGTGCAATTAATCAGCGCACGATAAAAGTAACGTCTTTTCGTTTTAAAACCACAAAATCTTCAAGGAATTTAGAACCCAATTCAACGAAGTGACAATACTAATACAGCCATTCAAGAAAGATCAGAGCACATTTCCATTAGGTATTGAGGGATATGTTCGTGTAGGGCTGACCGGGGAAGGTTACCAATATCGCAAAGCTGAGAAACAAGGACCAAGGTGCTTCTCAAGTCTTTCAAAAGCCGAGAAACATCTTCCTTCTTCGCCTGCTTTCTCTCAGCATAAGTTTTTGCGGAGACACGGACAAACTGCCCAACGTAGGCAAAGAAACTTTTCGTGTACGAAGGATGAAATTGCCTAAGAAGCGTAGACAGACCAGCAATTATAGGCCATCCATCGATAGGATAACCCCCTTTCACTTTGGCAAGAGACCCAAGTTCAGGATCATAAGCCACTTTTGGTACATAAGTGATGACAAAAAACAAGAGAAGCATGGGTAACCCCTCCAACGGATCGGTTGCCATGAAAATGGAACTCATCGGGTTTCCGTCGCCGATTGAAATTGCAAGATCACTCAACTTCTTCAAATTTTCTGGACTCTCCTCTAGAGATGTGCCCAGCACGGCCATGTTCATGGTCGACACAGTCTGCTGAAGAACTTTCGCATTGCTTCTCGCGCAACACTTCAGCTCGTAGCGAATCATTTTTCGAAGAAGTTGAGCCTGCCCAACTCGACGAAAACATGTCAGCACGGGAAGCATTAGCATCTCTGTCTTTTTGGCACCTGAGGCGTAGAGCGAAATGGCATTTGGTGGCGTCTTCCATTCAGGAAAGAATCCATCGCGCAACTGTTCCAATAAAACGCCATGCTTCGTCACCGTGGTTCTGTAAAATTTTACAAAACGATGAAGTTCGTGTAGAATTCTATAAGAAAGCAGCTGTTCAATTCCAACCAAACCGTAAACCCCAACGGCCCGCCTGAGAAGGGAAATAGTTCTTAACCCACAAATCTCTGTGTTGTCACTGAGATACCAACCACTTCGTTCGTGGGAGTAAGTTGTCGTGTGCGTATCCGTAATCTTGAGCAGCATCGAGACTGCCCTACCCATAAAATTAATACAGGATGGCTCATTTTGGGTTCGCGGAAATCGCTGGATGGGAATAATTTTCGATTGGTACTTTGATTCGTCATCTAACACCTAGTTTTGAGCGCGAATCAAATAAATGGCATGGTTAGATGACAGATTCATGTTTCTACAACGACCTTGTATTTCATAACACTTATCCAACTCACTTTTTTCAGCAAATACTTGTTCACCTCTTGTTCCGCGTTGTAGTTAATGATTCGCGAGAGCTCCTCATTCCATATTTTCAAACCGTGAATGCTGACATAGTCTTGTATGCATTCCAATGCTCCCTTGAAACCTGAGGCGCAAAGTAGGCACAGTTAGAAATGAGTCGGACAATGAACCGCACGATATCTTTCAAAACCAAGTTCACTGTAAACGTAGGCATTTCTTCCGAACACCGAATTCCAAGGCAAACTTAGACTAACCTTCCAATCGACTCGCGAGCGACGTGAGCGATCGCATTGCGGTGGTATGATGCTTGGTGAGAGACGCCGTGGTCTCCGTATCCCGGGAGAAATCGAACTGAAGGATGCTGTTCATCAGTTCCGAAACGTGATGTACCATTTCTTTTCGCAGGCCTTCCTCCAGTAATTTGCGAGGGTTGATTTCGATACCATCGATCATCGTATTGTTCATTGCCAGCATGCCTGGTGTAGAAATAAAAGAAAACGAAAAAGACGAATTCAAGAAACGTCTGAGCGCGATTCACCGACTACCATGATTGATCTAATCAACGACAAAACTTACCATCGGCGAAGATAGAAATTTCATGGGCCATCATAGAGAGCTTGTATCGTTCCCCCATCTGTGAAAAAGTCTTCAACTTGTCCACCTCTACCTTGAGCGGAAGGTGCTGCAATCTTCTCTCTATGATGTCGCTCATCTGTACGAGGATTGAGAACACGGAAACGGGAACGATCTCCAGGACGTTCCTCACGAACGAAACGAGCAGAAAGGAATAGTATTCCGACAGCCTCGCCGCATCCGACGAACCTAGCTGTTTCAGGCGCTCCACGGGACCGTCCAGTGAGCTCGAGAGCTTCAAAAAGAAGCCCCGAAGGAGCGACACATTCGACGGGTCCTTGGTCACCCGGGAGTGAATGATGGGAACATACGACCGAATCGCCTCGATGCCGTACGACATATCCGAAATCCATCGCACGTCCGTGCAAATGTCCTCCTTGATCCCCACCGTCCGCGCCATCTGCAGCAACAGCCCCCGGGCCTCCTTCAAAAACGCCTTGACCTGGATATCACCGTCCACGACGTCGTAATTCTCCACGTCCTCCAGCGCCTGGACGCAGAGCTGGATCTTCCGTCCCTTGACCGTGAAGTGCTCCTCGCTCCGGTACGCCAGCGATGCAATCTCTTTGGCCATGCCGGCGAACCACGTCATCAGGCCATCGTGGCGGGACGACGGCGAGTGCGGCCCCCCTCCCCGCTCGTTACCACCACCACCGTTGCCGCGCGACAGGGAAAGAGCCCGATCTCCCCCGTAGTACCTCGACAGCTCGTCCATCATCTTCCCCGCCCGTCCCCGACAATCACCCCAGATCCCCTCCTTCCTCCGAAGAAGGCCGCGGAACATTTCCTTGAGCTGCATCTCGAGCTGGGACGTGAGAAGGAGGAGCGATACGACGTGCGCATCGGTCACGGCGAATTCTTTCTCGAGTTTGGGATCGAGCGTTGCCACCGGCGGTGGAGCGGTGGTGGAAGGCGGGGATTTGGATTTGTCCTTACCCAAGGCACCGCTGCCGGGGGCGGCGCAGACGAGGGCGGAGAGGGTGGGTTCGGACGTACGGCGGTGCAGCAGCCTCCACCGCGCGGCGACGTTGCACCTTCGGAGACAATTGAGCAGATCGATTCGGTTGTCCAACACGAAGCAGTCGGTGAGTATGCCCATGGTGAGATACGCCCGGAGCTCGGCCATGCACTGTCCGATGGATTTGGCGTTGGCAATGTGGTTTTTCTTGACATTCTCGACGGTGAGGACGTTGTTGAGCGCCGATTTCGCCGCGGGGAACCGCGCCCATTCCGAGCTCAGATCGGCCGTGACTCCGGCGTAGACGTGCACGACCCAATTGTCGTGGAAATACTTATCGACAATCTCGCGCATCTTCCCGGCCTCGTTGCAGAGGACGCCGGGGTCGAAGAAGAGAATGACGTAGAGCATCGATGCCTGTCGCGACAAACGGGTGGATCGGTGGTCAAAGTTGGGAAACGACGACGATTGGTGGTAGATATCATCGGAGATGAGACATCCCACGACGTTTCGGACGAGGTCGACCGGGAGGGGGAAGCGCGCGAACAGCTTGTCCTCGTCCATGGGATACTTGTGCGATTTATCGAATTTGCCACCGCCGCCGGGCGAGGAGGAGTCGGTTGCCTGGGGGGGAGGAGCGACGGCGCCCGTGGACTTTCCCAGCTTGCAAATGAGGTCGATGCGCGAGATGTCACCGTTCCGTCCGCAGAATCGAAAGTAGGCGATGATAAGTCGCTCTCTCACGGGTCCCTTGGAAATCGAAATGTATGATTTCGGGGGGGCGAGGGGGTGGGTGGAAGGTGCAGCAGTCGCGTAAAAGTGGTGTGGGGCAGACGAAGGTATGAGCGAATTGACNNNNAGGCCGCATCGCACCACATCCAACACAATTATGCTCCATCGACCAAATCCTCTACAATCAACCGTGTATATGTGCGACGATGAACAAGCATTCAGCGGTAACAATCAACATTCCAAACCCCCAACCCATAACTCACCGGTAGCGTCCGTTCCATGGCCATAAGAAGCACACCGTAAAGCCACACGGCCTCACAGAGCAACGCCCGTCCATCGGTATCCAACAATATTGATTCGATGGTGTACTGCACGTAATACCCCGCCGACAAATCGGCAGCGAACTTGACAAGATCCGTATGATAGTCAAGAATCGCACAGAGAAGGTCGTAGCACCCCTCCACATTACAAAGATGATTGGCCGCAAATTCCCGTTCCAATTCATCCAAATTATCCGCACCGGATCCAGAATCCGGCTGGGAAGCCGGCGGTGGCGCCAAGGAAGCCTCGCACCCCTCCGAATCGCGGAGGTACGCAAAGTCAAAAAGGAACGGGGCGTACTTGACGGCATCGTCTCCCTCCACATCGCCCTTGTACCGTGCCGCCGTCGAATCCTCGCCGGCCACGGCATCCTTGAGGTTGCTGCCGCCGTTCGACGATCCATAGCCGCGTGGTTTTGGCGACGTCGTCTTGGAATTGGACATGCGACCGAACACGTCGTTTAGGAACCCTCCCGGATCTTCCCACGTGTTGCTCCCGCTGCCATTCTTCGCCGATGACGATGATTTCCTCGATGATGACGGCGCGTGTTTCGACCTCGACGCTGCGGCCGCGGCACGAAATGCGGACGGAAGCGACACCGTCCTCCTCGTTCCGCGTCCACCGCCACCGCTAACGCCTCCATCGCCGAACGCCGCCTCGACGTCGGCCGCAAGGGCGTGTCCCCGTCCCACGAGGACGAGGAGGGTGCGGCCGCACAGGTTTTCGGAGGCCAGGAATCCCGATCCGGAGTCTTTGCTGCCGCTTCCGATGCCGCTTGTGTTGGAACTGGGTTTTCCTTTCTTCGAAGCGCCGCTGCCGTCGGTCATGGCATCTTCGTCGTAAATGTCGTCGTCCGTGGATTTGACAGCGGCGACGCGGTCGTCTTGACTGTCGATTGGAGGCCGCATGGTTTCTTGCTGCTACCTACGCGTTGTCGCGTTGCCGAAGAGTACAAGTACCCGAACTCTCCCCACCGTGCTGAACCCCGCTGTTGTTCCTCTTCGTGTCTTGCTACGAGAGTAAATATCTACTGTACGTAGACCTAGATAGAGTGCGTGTCCAATCTCAAGATCTCAAGACATTCAAAGATCCATAAATTGGGCTCGGATTTTGTGTTGGTTCACGAGTAAGTCCGAGGCTAGACGCGACTCGAATCTGCGACTCGACTCATTTAGGTAGTATCTCTTTATCGGGGAATTCTACGAGTGGTGCTAATATTGCTAGTAAGTAAGTAGAACGTAGTTACGTAGGTTTCTACTTGTTGAAAAAAAATAAAAATAAAAGAAAATGAAAGCATTTAAAGTCGTTACCACTATAGTACTACAAAATAGTCTCCGCCCAAATGGACGCGGGGGCGCGTAGCGCCAC
>JALLOR010000431.1:0-10152 GCA_036939395.1 Porosira glacialis
AATCCGCCGCCACAATCCCCGCATCGGCCGTATGATCGGCAATCACCAAAACCTCAGAAGGACCCGCCAACATATCAATCCCGCACCGCCCCGAAACAATACTCTTCGCAGCCGTGACCCACTTGTTTCCCGGACCCACAATGACATCGCACGGCGGCACTTTCCCGTCGGAACTTCCGTGGGCCATGGCGGCGATGGCCTGCGCGCCGCCGATACGGAGGACAATGTCAGCACCGGCGGCGTGGGCGGCCGCCAGAGTGATGGGGGCGGGGTGGGGGCTTGCGAGGACGACCAGTTCGCAGCCGGCGGCCCGGGCGGTGGCGGCGGTCATGAGAACCGAAGAGGGGAGGGGGTATCGTCCTCCGGGGGCGTAGCATCCCGCGGCTGGATTGAGTGGGTGGGGAGCGTGTAAAACGAAGAATGTGCAGAGTGCCGAAGTGTGAGTGAGAATATGCAGAAATTTTATTTGCCAAAAAAGGGCTTCCGTATATCGGAGGATTCGGGGTTGTCGTGATTCGCCTCGTATCTGCAAGAGATACTCTGAGTCTCCGTGACTTTAGATATTTATTTAACAGTGCTGGCTGAGCTTGTCTTGAAATGGCTCACAAAACCCTGATGGGTGTTTTGAATATACTTCGACAAAGTGTGTTTCAACCCAGAATGTATCTGTCCAACAAGGTTCTCAGAAAAGTTGGCATGATTTCACCAGCCCTATATACTACGGGTTTGCATGTACCATGCCGAGAGGAGCTATCATAGTAGCCTGCTTCTACGGCTTCTCGTACCGCGGGTACAACAAGATGTAGAGAAGGTCTACTATGGACGAAAAGACGATGGTGACACGGCCGCCATGTCAAATCAGAAAAAGTATAACATAATAGTAAAGTCCCCAGGCTTTCCGACAATCTAGCAAAATACTGTGTTTGGGAAAATTGAAATCAATCCTCGTTGGACCTCATCACCATCAAGGAGGGATGTCACATAACCCAAAAATATACTGTTTGAATATCAAGATTGATGAACACGAATAAATCACAGATTGACTTTTCAACAGCAAGGGGTGATCATTCTTTCATCGAATTAGGATTAATCCAAAAAGTCCTCGGTTGTAGAAAAAATAAGTCAGTAAACCGCTGCGCCAGAAGCACCGACAATGTAAAAAACAAACACCGAAACTAACGTTCTTCGTTTATTAATGGTAAAAAGAGAATCATTCGTTGATGGAATAACACCATCAAAGAGATTCACTTTTTATCACCATCGTACATGTCTTCGAATCCCTATTGGGTCGGATAAAATAAAAAAAGATTGTCCGCACTGTGGTAGATAAGAACAACTTGTCGAAGGACCTTCGCCATCAACAACTCATTCTCTTATATATCATGGTGTTTGAATCTTCTAATTCCGGTACGAAGCAGGCATCGTCCTCGGATCAATCAGCCTCGCCACGGCCGATGCCGATGGGAATCGCACCTTTGTGGATCGGGGTGTCGCAGAGGCCGGGGCGGCGGGGGGGATCCCGCGGCTCATTTGGATTGGAGGTGTATCTGCAGCCGGACAAGGGTGACAAGTCCCCTCGACAGCCGAAGCGTCAGTACATCCGGTCCCCCCTTTCCTTCCGGGCCAAGCTGCACCAATCAGACCTAAACCGCTGCGTCGACTTCCCAAAGTACATCGTCTCCTCCGAACTCTCCTTCCTCTCCCTCATGCTCAGCCGCACCCACCTCAAACTCGGCCACCATCTCGCCGCGGCCGTCACATCCGTCTCGCCGCTTCCGTCACATCCGTTCGCTCCGATCGTTGCCACCATTTAATCCACCCCTTGTTTCCCGAGTACTGCCCCACCGAAACCATCACGGGTGCCACCGCCGCTCAATGGTGGAGGTATGCCGTGCGCCTCGTGGGACGTTTGAATCGGCGGAGTAGTTGGACGGAGTTTTTCCTGGCGTTTCGGAAGCGGACGCGGTACCTCGAGCATTATGGACGGGAAGCGCACGCGAAGGCGTACAGGGCGCCGTGGCGGTTGACCAATATCAAGGTGGCGGAGAGGTCGGAGCTGCGGTCGTTGGCAGAAGCGTTGGTCATACAGTGGAAGCGTCGGTCGTCTGATCGTTGACGGAATCGGTGGTCGTTGATAGAAGCGGCGGTCGTCCGCTCGTCTGGCGGAAGCAGCGTTCGTTGACGGAAGCTATTGGTGTAGGAATGTTTAAAATTACCTATACGATCATCTATATTTTTTGAATTGGGCTGGAGAGGACAAACAAATACTGTAGTGGCGGAATCAGTTAGAGCTACTTGTAGTACTAACTCTACTAGAGACGTATGTAGCACGTTAAATTAAGTATGGGACTTTAGTTTTGGCATCTTCAATACTTGGCCTACGTAGGATTTCAAATTTCAAAGTGGTTCACCACGATGAAGTGGTTCATCACGGTTGTCCGTAACTCTCTAGATCACTCTTCTAAAAATAAAATTATTTGTGTAGATCCCTAAAATATTTTATCGTTTGCGCTTTTGCGACACACATTCGTGTCTTTCTTTCTCATAATTGTTCACTACACCGGTAAGCATTTTACCACCTGCGTCTTCGTCACCTTAGCTTTGAATAGAGGATGCTGACAAAGTTCGGGGACCTTAACATCAATGATATAATGGCAAGTGCTGTCCTCTTTGACATCTACCAAATCCCAACTTTTGCCGCACGAGAACCGCACAGTGGACGATCGTTGGACACTCCCCTCCACGATATTTCCTCCTTTCATGACCGATTCGGCCACGTCATCCTGATCGCAAACATCACCATGCGCATAATTCTGAACGAACACGTCACCGTTCCCGCCCGGTCCCTTCTCTTCGATGCCGCGCGTTCCTTTTCCACCTCCTCCACCACTGCCGCTAAGGTCACCAGATATGACAGTGGCGTTTATCACGTGGAGGTGCTCCTCTTCATCGGGATACTGATCCAGTTCGGCCTCGTTGAATTCTCCGAGTTTGTGCTCCGATTCAATCCGCTGCGTCGTGAATCCCGTCGTTGCGTCGCTGAGGTTGACGGCGTGGTATTGGCGGATTTTTTTGCCGTAGCAGAACTCGTAGGTCCACCTCTGATTCCGCGAGGAGAGAAAGAAAGAAGCATGAGCGGATTGTAAAAAGGAAATTAGAACAGATTTGCACTTATATTCGAGATCGGCCTGCGGCATCACATGCCCGTTACAAAAAAGGCATTTTCGCTCACCAACCGGAATTCTTCACCAAACACGGCCGCTTCGCCAGCGTTCTCCTCAGTATCTGCCGGATTGACTCTCCCTCCCTCAGCTCAATGGTAGGACTCGTCGACGCTGTTACTCCATGATCGGACGTCACCTTCGACAAGAGTTTTTTGATTTCCTCGAAGTCGGCACTACCCTCTAGAACCTCGGACCCGACGAGGTTTTGAATCGCCCGGGCGGCACCTTCTTGGTCGTCGGCGTTGAAGATCTGCACGGTTCCGGCTTCGGCGCCACCTTCACCGAAGATGTTCTCTAGGATCTCGGCAAGTCCACCATCGTCTGTTGCTTCACCCTTCGGCGTCTGGGTCTTAGGGACACGATTCTTCCCTTGGGGCTGCAGCTGCTTCTTCAGCAACCGATTTCCTCCCTTGACAGTTATCGAACTTCCCTTGCCACGACGCTTCGGTTGGGGAGGACAGAGTAGCGGAGTGCAAACACGGGATCGATACTTGCACATTTCATTCTCGTCTTCTTTCACAGACACGAGCACCGCAAGGGGTGTTTCCTCCTCGTCAGCTTCCGCTTCCCCCGACGCCGATCCACCGCTTCGCCGCGGTTTCTTCCGATCGCTCATCTCCTCCTCGTGCCTATCTCCCGCCGTGGCTTTAGCATTATCTTCTTTGTTGTTGCCATCATTCTTGGTCTTTTTAAGCCAACCATCAATCTCGGTCTCGGTGCAGCACCGCATTTCAACCGACATGCGCCTTGGCTGTCCATTATCGCAGACGTCTCCGTTGATGAATTCTTGCGTGACAATCGGACCTCCGTGTCCAAGAACATTATCTTCGAACTGCACGAAATGTCCATCGCCTTCGTTGAACCTGCTCATGGCGTGCTTCGAAGGGGGAAACTCGACCTTTATGCCGCTGTTATCGAAGTCCCCCACGTGTGTCACGTCCGTCACCTCGTACTTGGGACCGTAACCCGGCAGAGCCGGATCCTGGGAAACCTGAACGTGGAACTGCCGCACGTTGGACTCGTGGCACCACTCGTACGACCACCATCCCCGGTGTATCTGGCTGCAAATGCCGCGAAGAAGGGAAAGCTTCTCGAGGACGGCGGATCCTTTCATGAACACACTGACGGGGGGTTCAAATTCTCCTACGTCTCCCTCCCCGCCTCCACCGCTGCCTTCGTTTCCCTCCGCATTTTTCAGGATTTTGTTGGCCTCCTTTTTCCGTTCCATATCCTCGATGACGCGCATGAGTGGACTGACAGCTGCTTCCCCTCCTTCCGCAATGATTGCCGCGTGCCGTTCCACGGCTCGCAACATATGATCTGGTCCTCTTCCTCTGGGATGCACCATTGCTCCACCTCCCCCGATTCCCACGCCTGCTGCAGCCGCAGCCGCAATCGCCTCCACTCTGTCTGCTGCTCTTCCTACGGCACCTCGCTCAGCCGCCACTTCTACGACAGCCTCCGCTTGTGCCAACCTATCTTCCACATCTGCCATAATCGCCGCCTTAGTATCTTTGGCACCCTGTATCTCCCGATCCTTCTCTGCGAGCTCCTCCGCCACTTCTGCAAGCGGATCATCAGGGTCAAGGACTGCTCCGCGAGCCTCAAAGTCTCGCGCCACGTCGTCGAGTCCGAGTTCGTGTAGAAGGTCAACGACCGTGGATTTAAGGGAGGAGGATACCGTGGTGGATGCCTTTTTCGATGTTTCGCCTTCCGCGCCGTCGACCTTCGTCTCCGTCTTCGGATCCTCCGCTTGTACACTCCCGACAACTCCATCGTCCCCGTAAACCGTCTTCGCCGGCCGGAAGACGGAATCCGTCCGGCTTTCCACGACGAGCTCATCCTCGTCGTAGATGCGGCACACGTACGGCCTCCCGGCTCCGTCGGTCACGGAAAAGTGCGGTCCCTTGGTCCTTTTCTTGGGGGGAGAAAGGTGGGAGGACGAGGCGGAAGTGCCACCGGATCCTCCCCCGCCTCCACTACCGTCGCTGGTTCCGTCTCCCTCCGGCGTGGCGTCGGTAGAGATGGAGGCGCGCCCGTACTGATCAACGGAATAGTTTACCTTGCCATGGGCAACGACGGAAAATTTCACCTTGCCGGAGGATGCGGCGACGGGCTCTGTTTCTTGGTCTTCCCCAACCGTTCCCTTAGACGATTCTTCTCCCGATGCCGGAGTTGCGGCATCATCGCCGGAAGCTGCTGCTGCCTCTGCCGCGACAG
The DNA here is from genome assembly GCA_036939395.1 of Porosira glacialis. Taxonomy (NCBI): domain Eukaryota; phylum Bacillariophyta; class Thalassiosirophyceae; order Thalassiosirales; family Thalassiosiraceae; genus Porosira; species Porosira glacialis. The sequence continues at coordinate 5,445 of JALLOR010000431.1, forward strand.
CCTCCCTTCGCAGTCGTTCCTCCCGTTCCAGCACCGCAACCTCCTCCTCATCGTAATAAATTGCCTCGAATCCCATGGCTCCACGACGATCGTAACCGTAGTCGTCGCCAACCCCTCCATCTTCGCCGTGGTCGATGTCGGCCTCGTCTTCCTCGTCGTCGTCACCATACCCGCTCACCAACCGAATCGGAATCGCGGCCAACCGGCTCCGCGTGGCGCGGGCCCATCCCCCCAGGGGCGCTCCCGAGAAAGACCGGGGATCGAATCGGAGAAAGTCGTATTCTTCCACGCTCGGGGCGAAGAGGGCCTCGAAGGGCAGCGGCGGTGGTCGCTGGGGAGGGTCGTTGTTGCCATCGTCGTTGTCAGTGTCTTCGCGCCGGGGGGCGTTGCGACGAGAATTCGCGTCTGTGTCGGACGACGGACGTTGGTAACGATGCGCGGTAGTGGTAGGGAGGTTCGTGGGGAGCAGAAGGGGAGGCGAAGACGACGGAGAAGATGACGGTGCGTATCCGCGTTCGTTGGAGTCGGCGTTGCCGGCGGAGTCATCCCCTATGCTCGTCGCATCTGGCTCCGCAGAGGCGGCGTTGGCGGCCGCCGCCGCCGCCAACGCTGAAGTCGCGAGGAGCGCGACGATGAGACGACGGCACGATCGAGATTGCGTTGGCATGGTGCGGTAGTTCTTATAAGTAGACCAAATCAAAGAATTTATCTTTTTTCGAAACGGAAACGGATTATGGGCCCCTTCGCACGACTCCTCATGGCGGAACTACTTCAGAATCCGATTTTCTAGTACAGTATATCAAGAGAGATAGACTATTTTATGAAAGACTTCATTATACTGGTGTTTTATTTAGTAACACATCATATTTAGAGCGACTATTAGCATGTTGAATGTGATAAATTACAACAGCATAGCAAGTAATACAGAGTGTAAAAACTCAAGAGTCTTTATTGAGCGATGCTGAAATATGTATTCCTCTAGAGTATTTTGTCACGTGGAATGATGTGCTTTACAGTGGACTACATACATTACGCTAAAAAAGATTATGCGTCAAAAATAATATCTTTAGAACAATAGATGAGAATGCATCAAAATGAATATCTTCGATCATCAGAATCTCTTGATTATTTATTCTTCCTTCGCTGAAAATGTTGGATTTTACTATGTAGAGTGAAGCCATAAACTAACTCAGATTTAGCCATAACAGCTCTTCATTTTGGTCGGTACATACAGTCAGTACCAGTAAGAAAAATAATGAGTATCCTGAGTTTAGATCAAATGTTTTGGTTTTCCTGGTACTGAGTTAACATATGTATGTTGAAATATTACCAGAAAACATAAAGATACGAGATCTAAGCTCAAATTCCATTATCCTTATCTGTGGCTCTATGTCCGTAATGTGCAACACGTTTACAGGAGTACATACCTAGCAAGAGTAGTGACACACATAATTTATTTAACCCATCAATATTATTTTAATAATAGAACTAGTACATAGTAGAAGTACCAGTTCGACCAGAAATTACATCTCCATCTACAGTCTGCATCTGCAGTCTGCATCTACCTGTAAGTACAATGTCGCTGAAGCACAAACCCCTTGCTGCTATAGTTCCCGAGAGCCGTCGAATCATCACAAACCTCGGCCCAAGAGCGAAACCCTACCAATTCAGCACATTAATTGTCCCAAGATTGATGTCCAACACCTCCCGGGTGGAATAAAAGGTGGCCCATTGACTCCCCTTACATTTCTTACAGACTGGTGAATATTCTGAGGGAGGTTCACATGGCTTCTCCACAGGCACCTTCATGGGTGACCCGTAACCCAGATGCAAATTGGATGGATGTCCCACAGCGAATCCATATTTGGCCAAATCCTTGTGCAAATCCCTGCTCGTCCCCACCGTCTATGGTGTCGAAGCAGCCACCGAATGGTTTCTGGTTTCAAAGTTGCCGCTTCCACCACCACCGGGAGCGATGGGAGTTCATCCCCAAGAGAACTTGTGCCTCACATTGGGAGCGGTCACAAAGACCTTGGACGAGAACATCAGGTTCTTGTGGTGCTTCACTTTGAGCTCCCCCTTGCCCTGTGGATACTACCACAGGTGTGGGGCAGCGATTGTGGTCCCAACTTGCCTCCTCCACCTCTACTGCTGCCCGGCAGTGGACGATGATTCCGTGGCGGTGGATTCTTGCTGTTGGACCAGTGCCGAGAGCATATTTTCCCCCATGGGGACATTCTAGGAATCTCTTCCCAGTAACGCTAATGATTCTGAATTCCCAAACAGTGGTCATGGAGACACTGTCAGCCTTGGGATGTGGTGGCGCACATGGGTCATATCAGCATGCTCACATCATATTGTCACATTTGTGCACAAAGTAAAGTAACATACAGGTACCAGTAGATACTTGTTTACTGTAGATGATTCAAATCAAGTATTTACTACCTGCATATGATTACGTACTGGGTTATGTCAAGTGAAATACATACATACACACAGTTCAGTAGTAGTTGGGTACCTGTTACATTACTTGTGACTCCTATTTTGTACACCAACCTACCTCACCTGCCTGTCCACCTTCCTGTCTTCTGTGTACCCCCCCAATAATGTCAATTCCTACGAGCATTCCTCTTTCCAACACTGATCAACTCTTTATAATCTGTACCATCATGGTACATGAGAGCGAAATTGGAATTACCTACTTATTTCTTTGTCAACATACGGTGGAACACGCATCATATAAGTTTTTCTGATACACTTATTGAATACATATAGATATAGAGAATGAGCCGGACATGCCTGTTCTCATGGGAGATTTGATTTGTACCGATATCGTGTGATCGCGCGTAGCTCAAAACTCCATCTTTGTGTTTCATCTATTGGCACGGATTCCTGCCATAATCACATCATTTACCGGTCTATACAGGAGAAATAATCTCATCTTCGGTAAGATCAATAGCTTCCTTCTCACTTTTGCCTCTCATTGTTGCTTCCTTTTCTGTCTCCCTGGTTAGCAGATACTTTGTGGGTTGTGATGTACTGGTACCAGGTAAGTACTTGGTACCAGGTGTGCACTTGTGCACCGGTGTATGGTTACAAATTCTGAATGTCAAAATATCTTGATCTCAATCACCACAACAAGAAGCATCACCGTTCTGGGTCTAACATTGATACACATAAACATTTGAATATTGGCTAGTGCTTGAAAATCTGTTGACGCGGGCATAAGTAAAATTTCTGATTCGTAACTGAGACTTCTCTCAAATAAGATGATTTTTAATAGCTACCAAAATATGAATTGATATGTGACTGGTCCCATAAAAATTATCCTACAGTTACTATTTTCATACAGTAACTAAGTAATCATATGTACTACAATTATTTTATCACAATACAACATCATTAAGCTTTGGGTATATGTTCTTTAAAANATCTACAATCACACAGGTACATCATCGAACTTTCGTATAAGGGCCAAACAAAGAATAATGTTCGCATCCATGCTAGCAAACAACTACTCGTCGATGGACTTACCATTGAGGAGAAGTTGACAACTCGCATGAGTGAACGTTCTTCCTAAAACTCGTGCTGTTATCCGCCCTCGGTCTCCTCGGCTGTGAAAAAATATTCAGTAGAATGCAAGCCTCTCGTACTTACGAAAATAACATAAATCTACAATCACACAGGTACATCATCGAACTTTCGTATAAGGGCCAAACAAAGAATAATGTTCGCATCCATGATAGCGATCAACTACTCGTCGATGGACTTGCCATTGAGGAGAAGTTGACAACTCGCATGAGTGAACGTTCGTCTTAAAAGTCGTGCTGTTATCCGCCCTCGGTCTCCTCGCCCATGAAAAATATCCAGTATCATGCAAGCTTCTCGCCCTTACGAATTTAACATAAAGACAAACCTTAAAAAAGAACAAAGATGAATTAAAGCCCAAGAAACGCACCTCTACAGGGACTAACAGTATGCCCCGCCCTCCCCCCCGGAATATCCATCTCCATATCCACTACACTCCTCCGCTGCATCTCCGCAAACGCCTTCACCCGCCCATGAATATTCAGCAACGTCGTCCTCTCCACATCCGTAAGTCCATCAAACGCCTCCTTGCATTTTGCAGGACTCACGATGCACCCCTCGTACCCCGGTGCGATGAGTGTGTCCTTGGAGGGATCGTTGGGGATGTCGCCGAGACGACGTGCCACTTCCATGAGTTTGGTGGGGTCTACGGAGGAGGGGGCTCCGGTTTCGAGGGAGGCGGAGGTGGGGAGGAGTTCGTCGAAGATGGCTTTGGCTTGGAGGAGGGCTGTGGGGTCGACGGGGTCTTTCATTTCGAGGGTTACTTCGGCGGGGGTGCGGCGGGTGAGCATTTGCTCTTGGGGTTGGGAGGAGGAGCTCATGGTGGTGGTGGTCGAGGCAGAGGTCGTGGTCGCGTATCCCGCCATGGCAATGCTGGTCGTACAACTAGTGGTTACACCGCCAAATGCCAATTTGAGAAGCCAATGCCCTATGAGAAGGTTCGGATGATCAATGGGGAATTTCTGTTTCCATGCAGCAAGGGCTGCGGTTGGAACACGACCCACTCGTCGTCGAACCATAAAAATTGGAGCAGCAGCCCGAATAGTTTTCGGATGCCTCCAACATACCCCGGAGCACATCTTGTCTCCGCCGAAATCGCGCCTGCAGCCGCAGGTACCGT
>JALLOR010000432.1:0-10075 GCA_036939395.1 Porosira glacialis
TGACATATCTTGCGAAAGTGCGCTTTTTCGATTTGAAGATCTTCTGGAGGCTCGTTCCAAGGGGGTACCAATCGACGTCGTCCAAGGTGTCAGTATCCCATGTCTCACGCAATTTTCTATATTTTACATATATTAACAGTAGGATAGTTATTTGTCTTCAATAAATTATTAAATCCAGCATAAATTCAACTGTGTGCATGTAATAATATGTAGAAGGCTTACTTATTTTTGACACATATTTTTTCAGATATCAATAGTGAAAAATTGCACTTTAAAATAAAATGAATTGGGTCTATTTTGTATTTCTAATTGAGAGACATATCAGTTGTGTAATAGTTACTGTAACAAAATCAATATTTCCAAGGTCAAAAATAAGGTTTAGATCATATCTAGTAAATATAGGGAAATAAATCCTGTAGGTTTGTGACATATTGCAGGGTCTGAAAATATGACTTCAATTATTAGTGCTGTGGCAGGTTGTAGTGAGAAATTGTGATATTGTGATATTGTGATATTGTGATATTGTGGTGATGATGGTGATGGTAAGGATGATGGTGATCATTATAAACACATAGTTGGGTGCTATGTTGGTCTGATTATTGTTCTACATAGAGTATGAAATATTGAATTAGGTACCTGGCGGGGGTAGGAGCTACAGTAAGTATACTCTAAAATAAGCAGGTTCCATGATCATTTCTTCTCTCTGCTACTGTTTCTTGTACTGGTACTTTCACTCCATATGAGTAGCGGTACTTTTAAGTAGGGAGGAATCAGGAAAAAGGTCCAAACAGACATTTAAAATGGTTAATAGGAATTATATGTGTCTAAGTTTTAATTGTTAAACTGTGGTATCGTTAATCGTTAATAAATAGTAGTAATGGGTCTTTTGAGTTGTTTTGAGTTTTGAAGGCACCATTTTAGAGCGCACAATTGAGTTTCGAAAGAGTTACTACATACATATTTCGTGATTCGAAGGTAACCTTTTACGTAGGTAGTTCGATATGTGCAACATATGTAGGGTGAGGATGATGATGACGATGATGGTGACGATGATGGTGATCTGGTGATAATGATGGTGGTGATGGTGATAATGATGATAGGATTACTTTTCTAAATCAGAGGAGTTCCAGGGTGGAACTGATAACACGAGTGGCGGGGCTTGATTGGCGGCCGCATAATTAGGACTCTGAAACCTCTTCTTTTAGAAGTTTCTTCGACGAAACTTATCGAAACTTCAACGATAAAACTTCTAAAAAGTTAAAAGTTTTATCGTTGAAGTTTCGATAAGTTTCNAGACGCTCTTCCGATCTGCTCCAAAAGGTTGTCGCTCATTTATTTCATTTAATCTTTATTTTCATCATTGAGGTAACATATTTTTTTAATAGGGATCCAATTTTTTTTCCTTGAATTTTCTTTGCCAAAACTTAGGAAAACTTACTGCACAAGATGAAACTTCACCCTAAATTACAGATTTAGAAGTTTCATATCATTGTACTGTACGTCAACATAATGTCAACATCATAATTCTGAGCGCATTCCTTGATGAGCATCGTAGTACGTTGCATGATCGTCCGAAAACAATAAACCGCTCACAAGCTATCACGTTACCTTACTGTCACGAAGGCGAAGATGCGTAGCCGCACGTTTGTGTCCCTTGCAGTTGCTGTTCCCGTGACTGTGCTTTGTTGTGTACAGTTTCATCTGTTATCAAGCCTCGTGCCCAGCTCTTATTCCTCGTGCAATGATGGTGCTGCCGCTCCTAGTACACCTAGCGCCGCGGGGAACATCATCCATTCCACGAGCCTTCCCGCCATCCCAACAATGAATAACGACGACAGGGGGGGCATTGTGATACCTGGCGTTGATGTCATCGTGTTCCTGGCACAATTTCGACACCACTCGTCGTACGGCAAACAAAAAGATGGCGAACGTCTCATCACGGGCACCACCAAGCTCAATCGAAGCCTTCATTTGCTGTACGCAAACTACGTCAATGAGCATCCGTGCGACGTGGTCGTGTTTTATGGCCATGATGAAAACCCAGAACCAGACATTTTCCGGGAGCTCCGAGAAGGCCGCCCCCGCCTACGCTTTCAGCAGCTAAATCATACGTGGTGGTCTCTTCCCCATGGTCTGCGTGCTTCCGATTCCAGAAAGTGGTCGCAGCCTGCCTATAGGTATGCATGCCTGCTGTGATTGACGTTGTGATACATTACTTTTGGAATCATACGCTCACTACTGCAAATTTTCCACAAATATTTCAGCATCGGATACAGACACATGATACAGTGGTACGCCGTTCGAATCTGGCCATTCCTCACCGCGCAGGGATACACCCACGTCATGCGCATGGATGATGATTCGTACATGCTCTCGCCCGTGGAACACAACCTGTTCGACTTCATGAGGGCCAATGGAAAACGGTATGCATTCCGCCAACCTGTTATAGATAGACATCTCAGCCTCTCTCGTCTCGTCGACCAGTTTATGGAGAGTCACAATGCCTCGTTGAAATTACAGGTGCCGGAAGAACAAATCCGTCTATTTAAATCGGATCGTTCGACGGGCTTTTACAATAATTGGTTCATTGCGGACATTTCCTTTTTCATGGAGCCCCCAGCGTCGACCTTACTTGACGTTATTGATAAATCAAAACTGATATATGAGGACCGGGCTGCCGATTTGGTCATCCAATCCATCCTCGTTAGATTGTTTCTAACACCCAATGAAATATGGTGGTGCCGCAATTTTACCTATGAGCATACAACCGTATCGGGAATGGCAAGAAACAAGGGTTGTCTTCAAAATGGAGGGATTTCACGCGGAATTGGAGCACATAGTATTGACGAGTGGAGCAAGATTGTGTACACTTTCAAAGACCGGTTTAAGGACAATGCACTTTGCAATACTACTCCGTACGTCGTAAATAATCTTTTTGTTGGAGCAACCAACGTTGGATACTGCGAGATGGTGGGCGGTCCATGTGGTAAGTTTATTCGAAACTTGGATTCGGCGTATTTTCGTGATGAGTGAAGTTTGCGAACTTCCTGGGAAGTAAAATGTAAGTAATTATTCTCAGCGTGATACGAAAAGCAAGTTGGAAAAAGAGCTGTCGCATGCCGTCATGCCCTAGGACTAATGATGAGAACCGTGCTGGAAACGACTCGTTGCCCTCATACTGTAGCCGGGACGGCGCAAAAAGAGGAAAGGGTGGAAAACTGCTGCTGTCCGCCAATCTTCAAAATGCGCAAAGATCCGCTGATGACGAACGTTGGTGGAAGCTTCTTCGAGAAAAACCGGAATTTCCGTTATTTTTCGTTCAACTCGAGCTTTGGGAGTGTAGATAAGTTCGCACGCGATCGTAATTTTACCTGCACCTGTAAACCGTTGAGACGAGGATTTAACATGTTCCGGTGCTATTCACAAGTTCCTGCTTTTCCTTTTTACTTTGTATATCTATCATTATCTGTAAACAATGTGTATCTATCATATCAATTTAAACCGTGATAGTATGTATGTTATTCTTGACACTCGTCCGCACTGTACAAACGAGATAAAGAAAATAATTGAACCTGTACAAACGGCGGAAGGATCCAGTTACAAGAAACAGCACAAAGAAGCGAAGGTGCGTATGAATATGTTTCATTCGCAATGATATTTCTTGAGAAAATTGTCTTGCAGAACTTTGCTCTTGATCTATTCTTCAATTTGGCAGATCGGGGGTCTTCGCTTGTGTCTCCTGTGTTGCCAGTGACGGGCATCTTGTTCAACAAGCCTGTGTCTTGGTGGGGTGCCCGGGTGGTGCGATTTTCTTTCTCGTGAAATGATAATTTCATCGCGGCAGTAGCAGAAGAACCACCAGCGCATCTTTCTCGATACATGTGTTCACATTTGCTGTTACTATGCTCCGAGTGACACTCAGAAGTCCGGGGTACAGTGTCCTTCTCCGACTCGATTCCGTATGATGCGTGCTACAATGAACGGATTACCTCATTTTGCACCAGCAATAAATGATGCTGGATTAGCCATTAGCCCTTTGCGTGATTGTTTCATGAGTGATATACCCACTTTGTTCATTGAAAAAGAAGAAACACTGTTATTGTGCTTAAATGTTAGTGCAGTCTTGGCATGTGTAGTATGTTGTGGGCATGGTCGCATTCTACGAGAACATGTTGATCTTCCGTAATAGCCAAATTGCTAGTGTTACCTGCTTTCTTACCAAAAGCACAATGTCAATCTTACCAAGCACAAAAGAGGCTTGTTCAAAGTTCGAGTAGCATTTTTATAAACATTCAAGTGTCCGGGGTGCTTTCAACTTCCCACAACTTTCAGTAGCGAGCAAAGGGTTTTGCTTTATGGATCGTACATGAACATATTGTACCAGCCTGCTGTGTGGGACGTTCCCGACTCACAGATGGATGCTGCTACAAAAAGGTGGATTGAAAAATAATAATGAACGTAGTGGATGTAATGCGCCCGTTGGATTTTACTAGCCCGTCCTGTCGGTGGGGATCCCCCTATTTGCAATTCGAGGATGGACTCTCTACAAGTTGATGTTGTCTCCCTTACTTACTGGTAAGTATAAAATAAACAGCTTTAATCTTTAATAAAAAAACACGTAGGTCCCTATATGTTTCTTTTCGTTTTTCAAGATGGAACTTGTGAATGCCTTTCGTGATTTTACTCCGTCGCTGTGTACTTTGTTAAAATTCAACTGAAATCCAGTGTGTAGTGTGTTTGTATACTTCAATACACATCAACTGGCGCCAAATACGTCGATTAAAATAGAGCTCTCCGGGTATTCAGTTCGTTTATTCGCCACTTTATCTCTTCAGAGCTCATTCTAGCTAATAGGACCCAAATCTACAGTATTGGAGTCGATTTGGAATAAACACTAAGAAATTGGCACACTTTGAGGTTTTTTGTTGACAAGCAAACTTGCTTACTTTAATCTCTCAACAGAAACAGAGGGGGGGGGGTATTATACAGTACGAGTATTTGACTGATAATTCATTTGAAAGCTACATATGCAGTGACAAGAATAGATTAATCAGCATATCGCGAGTTTTTATTTACGATCAATTATGGACAAACTATTCACGCAGTCACTAAGGATATTGAACGTAGCCATTTTGATCTCCGGTGTAGTACGTCTATAAACATTACATGCTGCAATGCTGGCATGATTTTAGCTGTACCATCGTCATCATCGAAGCATCGATCAATGTTGTAGAAGACACATTTGTTTTGTAGAAATTTCAAATCCAAAGAGCATTGATAATAGTACCAGGCTTCAATGAAAACTATGTTACCAAAAACCTGTTCGCAACTCAGATTTGTACAAAGCAATCCTGATGTAATTTATGTGCACCGTGAAAAATGTTCAAAGATGCGCTTGGCAGTAGTTCCTCAACCGGGAAGTTTCATGGGGTTTATATCCACCAGATTTTCCATAAAGGCGAGGTGTACGAGCATTGGCAAGCGCGGAGCCGGTGCCACCCTTGTTTTTTTATATTGGATGCACTTCGGACTTCGGAGGACACGGCACCCTGCTTCTTCTAGTATTTGACGATGGACGCCACCACCAACGATCACCTATCACCATCATTTGGAGGATAAAGAATGTGTGAACCACTCCAAAAAATAACAGGTTTAATTGAGATCCTGTGTTGCATCAGAGAGTCATCAGAGAGTCCCGGTTACTTTCCGTCGGCGCCTATATGGAAGCGATGTACCCAACCACTCTCATGAAAACATGCGGACATTCAGGACCACGAGACAATAAACTTGGAAAAACCGTCTTCTTTCTGTGCAGCGCGTAGTAAAATATAAATGTCTTGCTTCCCTTTTTCTTCAGTAAAGCCCACGGTCGCCATGCTTCAACCGTTTTATACTGTTTCTCGGCGGGCTTAAAAAGGATGCGCTTCCATCTTTCTTCTCGGCGCCTTCCTGTTTGTGTTTTAATTTTACCCTGCTACAATGATATAACTCGTTGATGTTGCGTTGATGTTGCGTTGATGTTGATGTTCTCTTCACTCCTGTCTCTCAGGGAATACTCTTTGTTGGTCATTTTAGGACTACTTTGTATTCATTCACGACAAGAAGAAAATAAGTGTATGGAACACTGTGATCCAAGCAGTAAATATCTTCCTATCGAAGCTACCAAAATCGCCGTTCGTTTGTGGTGGGCGGCTAGGGCGCCTAGTCATGAATATATCTGCGTCCCTGACGACGTATGTCGGCCATTGGGTCGGATGATCCGTAGGTGCTAGTGATTCTGTCGTAGGAAATGTTGTCGGCGCAACGGAAGTTGAGTTTTGGCTTAGGTTGATACTTTGGAAACCCGACGGATAGATAATCGGCTCAGCTGAAGGCAGTTGGTTCGGACTTTCTGATGGAAAATGTGAGGGAAAATCAGAAGGCAAGGAAGTAGGTGCCGTAGAAAAGATGGGCAAGAGCTCGACCATCGCTCTTGCCCATTTGGAACTCGAAGGTGATGAACTCGGGTTCGCGCTTGGAACCAGTGATGAAGATAACGAAGGCTCTAAAGTCGGGAGTGTGCTTGGGAACACAGATGGATGTGAGCTGATGCTTGGATCAAGTGTCCCTACCAAGCTTGGATGTGTAGATGGAACCGAAGAAGGTTGCGAACTGATACTTGGTCCTGATGTTGGTTGTATAGATGGCATTGCGGACGGCATCGAAGGCGGTCCTGCACTTGTAGACGGTATCATAGACGGCTTTGAGCTGACGCTTGGTCCCGATGTTCCCAACGTAGTTGGGAATGTAGATGGGGTCGCAGACGGCTGGGAGCTCTTACTTGGCACATTTGTTCCTAACTCAGTTGGTAGTGTGGATGGAATCGTAGACGGTATCATAGACGGCATCGAAGAAATATGTGTGCTTGAATTAGATGTCACTGTTGGCTCCGATGTCCCATCCAAAGTTGGCGTAGTGGACGGAGCCGTGCGTACTGCCGATGGTGACGTACTAATGCTCGGTGTAGTACTCGTCATTGCGCTCGGGTTTACTGTTGGGTTCAGACTTGGCTTCGTGCTAGGTGTCTGACTGGGAAATATAGAAGGATCTCTGCTGCGACTTGGTGACATACTCGGAAACGCACTGGGCCCCAAAGATGGGATTTCACTAGGCATTGCACTTGTGCTGGGTTTGGTCGTCGGTTGTGTGCTTGGCGACATACTCGGAGAACGTGACGGCATCGATGATATCGAAGGCTGCTGAGACGTCGCCAATGATGGTGCCAATGATGGTACTGATGAGAGGGTAGGGGCAAGATTAGCATCGTTTGATGGTGCGTCACTCGCTCTCAAGCTCGAAGCTTCGTAATGAATTAATCCATTCCAGACCTTATCGTGCCTGGTACCACCGGCGTCACCCCCACCCATGAAGTATCTACACGTTGATCCGACATAAAGTTCGAGGTTTGCATCTGATGTATACATTGTACCCGATTCTTCTCCGCTTTTGTTCCAAATTGTACTGGTTCCATCAACGGTCGTAATGTAGAACACACGGGATGTTCCTGCGGCCATAAAGACTGGATTCGTGAGATCAGGAAGTTCAAGAAGGTATCCTTGATAACCTTTAGTTGTACTTTGTTCGACTGTTGATTTCGCAACAGTCACTGATTGAAGTTGCTCCCAATTCCCGTCATTATAAGTGGGCAAGCTTAAATCATCTCGGGTGTACACTTCAAAAGTAACCAGGTCGGTACTATACGCTTGATACGGCTCAAAACTAGAGGCGAAGAACAAAGGACACGAGTTTGAGAAACGATTGTCGGCACTCAATCTCACTGCGATCAAATCACTCGGGGGTGTGTATCAATAAATCACGAACCTCAGTATTGTCAAGTCGTTGATCGCGGACAATTGAAACATGGTTCCATAAGACCAGGATTCACCGTAAAATGAAGCCACGAACTCGATTTGCGTGCAGTCACCACTCTCGAAATTCCATTCATTCGAGCATACACCACCAACGCACGTATCCGTCGTACAAACATTGGAATCTTGACAATCCGAGTCAACAGAGCAACTGGTGAGAGCGCGTTCCTGTTGTTGAAGGTGTCTAAAAGGGGCAGTGGCACTTGCTCCGGCACGCCATCGCGGGCTTGTAAATTGCGCGCACGAAAGCGCCGGCAAACCGAGTCCAATGAGCATACACAGCCTTGAGTGCCATACTGAAAATGGGCGTGCGATCATGGTCACTTCTTGATTAGGACTTTCCACGCCGCAATTGAATATTTTCTTCAATTCTTTGACAAAATTAACAAATGTTCATACGTAGTCTAGGAACCTAGTGAATGGTTTAAGTCACCACGTCATGGTGGGCTTTTGATCCTTCTCCCTTCTCCGCATCCGACTCTCGGATTCAGTCGAAGAGAAGCAAACAAGTTCAGCAAGGTGCTGTTACGCATTTCAACATGGGCATATATATTTAAAGTTGAAATTAGACGTTTTTTTTTAAGTTTTTTTATAATTTTAATAATGTTCTTTTGCTAGAAACCGGATAGGCCTACAGTTCATAAATACCGCATCTTTTTCAACTTCCCCACATGGTCCATCATTTTAGGAATTCTCAGCTCTTCTGTTTACGCATCTTTTTCTTGTACGCCCGTAAGGAATCTCCAACGAGTTGGCGATCAAATCTTTTCCAGAAAACATTCCAAAATTTGAGTAAAACGTTTGCACTAATTTTTGATGGTGGGGATCACTGGCGCAAACCAACGAAGGATTTGCATATGTGCTTGTAATAACATACTCTTCTGCATATTGTTGCATTGTCTCATATCGTGATCTCGTAAATAATATGATCAAATTGGTATTACATCGTCCAAAATTTCCCCATCCTATTTTGATTGCAAGGAAGTCTTTCAAACCTCCATTTCAAACGGACAAGCATAATGGGGATTTGAATTCCTCCTTCGTGTCAGTATACTGCATTCAGTATCAGTTGCCTGAGGTCCGCCATGAACCTCGAAAACAATCAATGGATTGTACTCCATATGCGTTAGAAGCTTCAAATCTGAAATGCCATGGCCCTTCTGGACGCACTTTCGCAAGAGAGATCGTAGCGCATTCATCACTCTCTCCTTCACTCCCTTTCCGGTGAGATCAACGGCCGACACCTCAAACGCGAGGAACGCAGCTCGTTCCAGACCGCTCACGCAACCCTGATTCATTCTTATATACTGCCCCACGTTGGTGTCTCCGATTTGGGCCACCCTGAGCGACGGAACAGCGTACCGAGAAAGATTGTATGTGCAACTCCCGCCCCGGCTTCTCTAATAAGAAGTGCCAGGAACTCATGTTTGGGGAAGCGAGCTACCTGCGGGACGATTTTCTTCAGTGCCTTCTTAAGCTCCTCGGGCGAGGCGACCTCTGACAAGTTGGTCTTATTATACATGTTACGACGTCGGGGAGCAAGAAAGAACGAACCTATGCTTGTCCCTATGTAAGAGGAAGCCCCAATCCTCAGGCGACACACCGAGGGGGACTTCTGAACGGCAGAAATGATCCTGGTTCCATCCCCGGCTGGGAGGGCAGATGAAGCGGCTGCCAGTATATCAACTCGAGGCATTGACTGCATCGGATGAGACCCTTCCGATTTAAGTTTTCCCCTGATCCCATCTTGATCCCATCCCCTACGATGAGGTCGAGGGTCGAGGGTGCGCTTTAAGGGGTCTCGCCGATGAACACGCGCGCGGTGCCGCCATCGTCTGAAAACCCTTCCGGAGCGGCGCGGTCGTCGACAGCGTCTTTAACCCAATGATGCGCACCCCTGCCGTCAAATCAGGGGAGTAAGCCTCGAGGTGAGCGAACGATCGACCGCCCCAGCCCCTTCCCTTCCGCTCGGCGTATCGGACTGGCACCTCTGCGGATGTCTCGTCCCAGAGGTGTATCCGGAGGAAAGCATGCGCATATGCGAAGAGCAGGTGGGCTGGCCCGCCCCACGACTGTTTGCACCGCATCGGTTGGATGTATCCTTTGCCTCGTTGCGGGAAATGCCAAAGAAGATAAGGCGAGGATCAATGTCAGTGAGAGGTCGGTGG
>JALLOR010000433.1:0-10036 GCA_036939395.1 Porosira glacialis
TATCAAAGTCTTCCTACGAGCTGGTGTTGCCAAGAGTCAAGCATATTGAAGCGAGGAAGAAATGCAAAAGCTGAAAATTCTCGGACAATACAGGATTCATACCGCGGTTATTCGGGATATTTTGGATGGATTGTTTGGAACAGAACGTACATATGGTTCAAACTTAATTCACCATGTGATGAGATTAGGGAACGATGAATACATGGACGGAGATACAGATAGCATGTATAGATTCAATACTATCAGTAAAGATGGTGAGAAAAAAGGAGGGACCTTCATTTTGAAGAATTTTGAGGGATCACTTACTATGAAGTATTTTGTCCTACAAACAGCAACAACAAAAATTACACATTGATGTACGGCCGCCATCTATCATTCCTGGATTCCACTCACAATACAACCAATTACGAGATAATTTGTTTCCCACCCTCGGTAATATATGCATTAGGGAAAAGCACGTATGTGGTATTTGTTGGGTATCCTTGGGATGATGGCAAGGGAAAAGAGATAGTGTTAGACATGCTATCATTAACGCACAAGGGTTCTGTGTGTATCACATGCCAAAGTATTGATTTCATACAGCAGTAAATCAACCAAAAAATGCTGCAGCACTTCTGCACCCAGCATTTTGCAAGTGACCTTTTCGGTACCAGGCGAGGACTTGCTAAAAGGGCTGATTGGTACTACGAAGAAGCAAATAAAGTTCTTGAATCAGATTTTGGAACCGTTGATAAGCTAAACGCTCATATTGATGGGATAATTGACCGTCTTCCAGGGGAAACTGTAGCAAACCATCGCGTGTCTGAGATGAAGGAGAGTCAGAGTAAGCTTTGTCCCATAATTACCGGAGAGGACTTCACCTATAACAGCAATGCGGCATCAAGAGGGGGGGAGGAATTTCGTGAGCAAAGAGAGGCATGAAACGTATAATGTTACACTGGAACCTGGACGAACTTTGTTTCCGTATGATGAAGATAGTAATAGATCAAGACACAAAGAGCATTGAATAAATTATCAATATCATCACAAACAAATATTGGCATCCGTTTCTTGAAAAAGCCTGATCGGAAGCGACAACATGCACTGATCAGTATGATGGGTCTCTCAATGAAAACAGAAAATCCAACCGCGGAATTTACTTCGATATCAAGCAACAGGAATGCAACTTGATGAACTGTTTATTCATCCCATCATACTGCATGGAAACAGCTACTTGCATCTTTCAAAAGTTCAAGAGGAGCCGCATTGCAAAAAGTTGCATCGCCACAGCCTTCCACTTGTAGAATTAAAAGGCATTTTACAGCGTTGGAAATATCGATCCATACTGGCGAATTTGCAACCATTCTCTCTATCATGGAGCTCTGTTGAAAACACTTGGCCAAGTTCGAACTCCAGAAAACAAAATAATCTCAATCAACAACCGACACCTCAGAGGAAGATAGTCTCCAGTCTTCCAAATGCAACCAATTTCACTGCATGATTTCCAGAGTGTACCGTATCCAACAAAATATGATGTTCGCCGCAGGAATATGGAAAAATCTCGAAAAATCTTTCGAACAAGGCCTTGCAAAGCGAGACAAACTACACAAGCATAATGGCAAAGCTGTCAATGATTTTATCAGAGGAAGGATTGCATAAAGGTGGCAAGGCTTAAATTGGACTACCCCCCCCCCAAGAAAGGAAGGTTGATTGTATAAAAAAAGACTGACTGGAAAATAAATGACAAATGACAATACAACCTCCAAAGGAAAGAGAAATAAAGAAGAAAAAGAAAGGACCATGCAAGGCATGTGATGACAATTGATTAATAGATTCTAGTCATCATGAGGGAATTCCAAATTTTCATTTCAATCCAAAATCTCACAAAAGAAAGACAACTAAAGGAAAGAAGTCACGTACAGATACCGCATTATCTATTGGTGGCATTAAACCGGATACTAATGATAGCTGCGACTCGTCCGAAGTATGTGGTTGTGAAACTGAATTTTTGCGTAGAATTGTTAAAGAACTTTGTGTGTGTGAGACTTGTAATTGTTTGTGCCTTAGGATGTGACAAATAAATATATATAATAATAACACTAGTTTTACATAATCTTACACCATTTAGACTGTGACTGGATCTCCATTTCTCTCTCTCTCTTCACATCCGTGTCTGATGACGCGTGTGCTCAGGTATTCGGCCAGACGGGGGAGAAGGGATTTTTGTTGACATAGCTTATTGACCATTGCCGCTGACGCCTCAATCATGGCATCATCGGTTTGAGGTGCCCCTCCCCCGGTACCTCTGACCCCCCCCGCGCCGGTGGTGAAGTGATTGTATCCGACGTCGGTGACGATGATGCAAGCAACAAGGCCGATGTGGCTGCGGAAGCGAGGATACTCATATAATGTCCATCATCATGTGGCTGAAGGAACTGCCGTAAGCATTCTCTTCAAACCTGCACCGATATGCATTGCACTCATCATCGATGATGGCGGCGATGAGGACAATGAAGAATAAAAGGCTCATACTACCACCACTGTACCAACGTCGGGTCTGGAGGCGACAAACGCGGCTGATCGTGCCTTAATCGTCGTTGGATCAACTACGGACAAAGGTCCAAGAAGAAGGCATCAACGATGATGGGAGGTCACGGTATCCGAAAGGCGGTTTCGAGGTAGGCGCCAATGGCGAGGCCTTTCCCTCCTCTCCCACATGGACGACCAATTGGAAGGGAGCGTCGCTGGAGGTCCTTCTCCACCATCTCCTCTCCTTCCACCAATCGATCTTTGGCTCCCTTTGTGCCATTGGCCGATATATCCGCAAATGCAGCAGCAGATGCATCCATGGGAGGAACCGGAGGAACAGCGCGCTGATGCTGCCGCCTCCTCTGACCAGGGGCGGCGAAATTTGACAGCATTGAAACCCATGGTAATGACCCCCCTTCCTGCAACAACTATGGTTGTCATGATCCAACAACCACAAACACTAAAACTGCGGTACCATTGATGGTCCGTGGCCAACCCTCCCGTGGCCACTCTGGCCTCCCATCAGTCCCATCTCGCTGTCCTCCTCCTCCCCATCGAGGGTGACCAGCACGCCACGGCCAATAACGACTCAACGTTGCATGATATATTTCGTGCATTCGTCAGCACCCATACCGCCCATGGTGGAGGAGGATTTTGTATTGTCCGAGGTGGAGGTGGTGAATTGAGGACGTGAGGTTTCTTTGGGGAGACTTTCCGCGTGGATGTAGGTCCTGAGGAGGATCATATTGTCATTGTGGGTTGTTTCCCAGTTGGAATCTTGTCAACGTTGGTGGATGTGAAAGACTCGAAAGTACCGGCATCACAATCATCAGGCTAATACACCACCTTCCCCAAACGAATACAATAATATACCCCAAGCGCTCTTCACTCCCCCAATGTGCCCGCACCGTGTTATCGGAATCCTCCACCTCGAGATCCGGATCGGAGTGATTGTGCAAGGAGGCCGAGTTGATTGGCGATTTTTGGGTAAGGCACATTCAAAATCGTGGGCGGTATCGATGCGACCAAGGGTGATTATCACACCATGGTCAAGGACGACTTGGCATTTCCTGAGCTCTTTTGTGCCTTCGATAACGCCCATACCGCCCGCGGTTGAGGAGGATTTGGTGTTGTCCGAGATGGAGGTGGCGAATCGAGGATGCGAGTTTTCTTTGGGGGGGCTTTCCGCGTGGATGTAGGTCCTGAGGAGGGCCATATTTTCATTGTGGATTTGTTTCCCAGTTGCACGCACGTCGACATTGGTGGTGGTGAAAGACTCGAAAGTACCGGCATCACCATCATCAGGCTAATACGCAACAGTCCCCAAACGAATATCCCGAGTGCTCTTCACTCCCCCAAGACGTCCTCGCCGTGTTATTGTACTCCTACACATTTGGATCCGCATTGAGCGATCGTGCGAGGAGGCCGAATCAATCAGCTATTTTGGGGTAAGGCACGTTACCAAATCGTGGATGGCATTGATGCGGAGCCGCGAGCTGTTGAGATCGGTGGGCACTATGTGGATTTGGTCTACCTGTCGTCCAGGACAGAGGACTTAGCTCCAGTTCGATATTTCTTTCATTGTTCGTATTTTCGTTGAGGTTCACAGCTTCTGCCTTGTGCCGCGCTTTGGCCTTCCCCGCTGCTGGCTCTGAAACCTCATCGCCCTTAAATTCCTCGTCCATGTCCAGAATATCGTTGTAGAATGCGCAGCGTCTGAAGTGATCATCGTCCTTGTCGTCCTCCTCCTCTCCGTGACTCAAAGAAATCACCAACTTCGACGGATAAAACGTCAATCTTACCAGATCCCCCGCGGTAAAGGGCAGTAACGGAGTGATGGCTCTCCAAATCGACGGTATTGAAGACATCAACAACGGTGATAAGGACGGAGAAGAACCTTCCACAACCAAAATTTCGCCGGTCGGCGAAGGCATCGGTGACAATGAACGATCCTTCTCAACCTCACCATTCACCCCCATCGATGTGTAAACATCTACAAAGGTGTGAGCATAGGTCAATCGAATCGTTTTTTTACAGCAACTCGTTAACCAACATGCTGATCGTACGGTACCCTTACGTGGTGTACCTTTTACATAGAGATGTTCTTCAAAAGCCCCCCGCGTGGTAGATGGTGTATGCCATATGCAGAGATGTGTCCCAAAATTCTCCCCGTATTTAGAGATTCAGTTCAAAAGTCACCCTGTGTAGATGTGATACGTAGGAATTTTTTGGGGCCATCACAAAAAAAACGCTTATCTGAACACAGGTGAAATTTTCCCGTTGACAAATTTACGTGAAAAGCGTATACCTGTAAACGAAGAATCTCCTACAAAAAGAGAATGGTGACGTTGAAGCGTTTAAAGTTTGTTGCTCTCACCTCTCGCTAATGCACTATATAAGTTCCTACATATGCTATGTGGGTGGAGAAGACTACGAGTGACAGGTACTTATCCTACTACAATCGTATGTATTTACAAAATACAAAAAAAGAGTATGTAGAATTATTTAATCACTAGTGTACGTAGAACTACATAGTACACACTCCCATCCAAACTCCTGCTTAAGAGAAATCCCAATTATTTTCAAACGGCAAGTCAAGTTGGGGGGTGGAACTGTGGTACGCTGGAACCTGATTTGAGTCTTGACACTTTTCGTGATAGTTGCACTACCCTTTGGAAACTTCAAGTATTCACGGTATGCTTCCACATCTGAGACACATTTGGTGGAACAGTTTACAAGTCCCAAGTACTCACAGTGCTACTTTTACACATGAGACATGATGCGGAACTTGCACTGGCGTTGGAAGAACTTCTATAACTCTGAGTACCACTGTTCCATGTGAGACACTAAGGGAGCAATTTTTGTACAAGCTTCAAGTACTTGTGATACCACCCCCCCCGTGAAACATTCTGTGGGGCAGTTTGTACAAGTACTATTTGCAGACATTCTGGGGGGCAGCTCACAAGCACTATTTTCATTGCCCCATAAAAATGTCAAGGTAGGATTTGACACCTCATAACTCAGGTGACGCGAAATTAAAATAGAAAATAATTTAACTAACGATGGCGTAGAGAGCTACGAGCCAACGTAACGATGATACTGTGGGAATCCAAGAGAGATGCACAAACGCCGTTTTTTTACTAGCGCTCCCAAAAAGAGAATCAACACTGTTGTTCTGCAGGTAGAAATCAGTCTCCTCTTCTTTTGAGATGCAGCACCAAGTTTTTTGGGAAAGGCCTCACAACATGTCAGTAACAACAGTGCCGCGACCAGAAAGAACAAACACGGATCTTCACATTAGCCTTCTGGAGAAGCGGAAAAGGAGCTCCTCTTTTGCCCACATAAAGGCAGTACAAGTAGACGACTAGTAAGTATGAGTCTGCGCGTGCTACGCAAAAGATTACAAAGAAGAAGACAAATTTAGTTGAGAGAAGAAGGATATTTTTGGAGGAAAAGAAATGTACTCACAATTCTGGAATTCGAATTGTGGGTAAAGAGAACTTCAACCTGGGACGATACCTTGAACACTCCGAAGCAGCTTGATCATTGCCAACGCCGATCATTTTATCGCTTTATTATTTTATTTTACTTTGCTATCGCTCACTCTCCAGAATTCTTCAATCTTCCTATTTCACCGATTTAAGCTTCCTCTTTCTTCGTGCTTTCATTTCTTCACCATGTCGTTCGCCAACGACAAATCCTTTGAGGACATCACAGAGATGATCCTTCGTTCTGCCATAGGCGGATCGTCTTCAGGATCTCCTGACCCAGCCATGTCCTCTATGCAGCCGCGCCCCGCGCCTATTGCCACAGAGTCATATGTTACTCAAGGTGCGGCCGGTACTTCCTCGTCTCTGTCCGCAACTTCTCGTACAAATTCGACCAAAGGGGTTTTCACCAAGGAAGTTGGTCCGGAGGTCCAACTTTATTTCGACGTCATCAAGACACTATGCTTGGGAAGGTTTGGAAAGGTAAAATTTTGTCTCCATAAGACGAATTCGGATGAGGTCAGGCATTGCAATAAATTTCCTACCCACGGCGTAAATATTTGCAAGTTGCCAGCTCCTCCTGAAGGCACCGTGACTTTCTTTATGCCTGGCGGCAACGATAATACCTTCTGCTCTTTGTGCATGAACTCTGGCGACATCATTAAATCCGATGTTATTCATGAGCTGCAGGAAAGCTGGCGAAATTCCGAGGGTTGGCAAAACCAAATCACGGCGGCTAAGGAATCCATCATCGTGCCTCTCCAGTTGGAGCATAAGCTGCCTGCGACGCCCGGTTTCTGATGCACGTCCACAGCTCTGCCAACGTTGTCGAACCTCGAGACCACGAATCCCACGATGTCGCCTCTCGGGATCACCCTTGATGTCCCATTGTTACCTTCAGAGGTTTTTTCAGATGATGACTATGACGCCGATGATGAACGTGAATCCTTTGATCTTTCAAAGTACACCCAAGAGATCTCTTTTTCTGTGACCGCTTTTTCGTCCCATGTACAAGCGATGGGTCATACTATTGATGGCTCGTTGATGGACCTGGTCGTCGATCTCCGTAACTTCAAGATGCAGTTGATTTATTTGGAGGTCTCAATGGGATACCAATCAGTTTTCTTTAAGGTTCTGGTGACACTGCCCAAGCTTTCGTTGCCCTCGGACTCGAGCTGGATGATAAACATCAAAATCTCGTCTTGCAAATAAGTTCTGATACTATTAGCATTGCTTAATTTGAGTTCCTGCGCCAGAAAGTTGTTGGAGTTTGCACCTCCCTCACCTCTATGAGTTCTTCAATTGGTGGCAACATCAATGCCCAGATCAAGTCCAGATTTCGTTCCATGGGCTCGCGTTTTCAACAAATCCTGCAGGCTATCATCGCTTGGATGGTCACATTGGAGCGGGCCCCTGTGCCTCATGCGGCAGCGGCGGTTTCCCTCCTTCTACCTCCCACGGATATGTTTGGTTTCGCTTTGATACTCGACCCTAGCCGCCACACGGATTCGCCACATTGTGACACTCAAAACTCTGCCACTCTTGAAGTCTTGGAGGGTATGGACGCTCGTCTCTCCAAGCTTGAAGCCTAGAATATCGATCTGCAGGCCATCATCAGGGCGCACGTCGCTCGTGCGGCTGAAGGTCGAGGTCATACTCTTGGTGGTTACTCTGCAGGTAGTGAAGCACAAGTGTTCATCGATCTCAGGGACCAGTTTCTTACAGGCTTCCCTCCTGCCACCTTGGTAATATGGATCTCTCTAATGGCTGCCGCACCTTTGGAACTCTGCAGCCTGCCTCGAATATCACTTGATCAACCTCCACAAGTCCGAACAAACCCAACATGCAGATCCACTTACTACTGGCTACCATCACTCTTTCAACAATAACTACTTCGACTGGCTTGCTGGAAAAGTTACCGACGTCGCTCCTGGAAAGACTTTTGGAACCGTGTCTTATTTAATGGTGTGGAATGGGACCAATGAAGCAGAAGAAACCAAGTGAAAGTGGACCGATGGTCTCAATCTCACCATCACTCGCCTGCGCCATTACGTTATCGACAATGTGTCGGAGGGTGTCTGGCGCCAATTCTGCTATGCCTGCATCTCCGATTCCTAAACCTTTATGCTCGACTTCATTTACCACATCAACGCCGAGTTCATGAAGCTTGCCCACTGTGGCGTCAAGGGAGAGGATTCCGCCCGTCTTTTGTCCGAAGAGTTGAAATATATGTTCGTTGCAGCGTTTAGAATTCGCCAAGACTTTCGCGACCTTGAGTTCAATAAATAACCCTACCCCATTTGTGTGTGCTACACCTGGACTGCCCTGAAGACCCACTCCCTCATGAAGGAACTGCGTCAACATGAGTTCTGTAACCATCCCATCATCGCTGCGGCTTATGTTGGTTTCTTGACAGAGCAGTTAGGTTACACCTCTGGTACCAATATGGTGGCCCAATTCAAACAACTTGAGACAAAGGTTACTGGGCATGATACTCAAACCAATTTCAACAAGTTGGAAACCCGTCTTAACAAATACAGGGATACCAACAGCTAGAAGGAACGTTGATTTCGGTCATCAATGCAGTTGCCTCCCGGGTGGGTGTTAAGAGAACACATGGATTCCCCTCCTATGCCTGTTCTCACTCCTGCACCTTCTATGCGACCAGCGCTTTGGGTAACCATCCATCGACCTACTTTGGTTCAACATGGGTGCGTCGTGGGGGAAGATTGGTCCACATGGTTTACTGTGGTGTCGTCTTTGGGTTTATGTTTATTGAGGGCCGCGTTTCCACAGCGTTTTAGTCAGTTCTCCCACTTATAATGTTGCATCCACTGGGCGATGATGGAAGTGGTACCAGGTTCATAAGCTGTGACCCGTCGATATTTGGGTCTGAGTCAACAGTATGGGAGACCTCCACAAACACCAAGGTGTTTTCCTATTCATTTTGGGATATGTGACCTTCGTGTCTAAGTTACGGCCGCAGGGATTTGATTTTTCGCGCGCAATCATTGTTATCGATGGTCCTTCTGTTCGAATTCTGCGTACGACGGAGATACGGCATATATTAGTCTGAGATTGTACTCATCTACAAAAGCTTGACTTCACAACATTATGTATTTCCAACAAGAAATTAGGGGGAGTAACTGCCACAGACTATATGAGCTTTTGTAAATGGCATGATACCACCATCCGTATCTTTACTGTACAACTTAGGACAACAGCGTGGTATCCATGCTGATGTTGCTAGGCGGAAAAGCCACCAAGGACCATTGTTGAGGTATAAAAGTAAGCAGTTAACTTATGTCTATATACGGCTGTTAGAGGAAACGATGGAACGTGTGACTTAGCACACGTTCAAAGTGACGATAGCTCGCTGATGCGCGCCAGTGACTGAGTCAGTGTGTGCCAGTCTGGGAACAAGCTGGGACACACTAAGTGAGCCTTCTTGAGTAGAGATATGGAATTTGTAAGCCTTGTGTTATGTGTAAATACTGGTACATTAGTAGGGATTTCAACATATACATGCAAACTTAGCACTAACAACTGGTGTTCAACCAAAAAAATGATACACTTGTATCTTTTTTTTGTCATTGGGAGGCCTAAGTAATACTAGTAAATATTTGAGCCGTGATACATTTGTATCTTTGGAGAGTCATTGGGTGGTAAAAATGATACAACTCACTAATTTTCTAGGATATATACAGACTTTGCCCATCCCGTACCAATAAAATGAAAAAAATATAGTACGTACTTATTTAGTAGTATGCTGTTGTCTGCGAGCTGCGAAGCAGGCCTGCTCGGATTTGGATAGAAGTACCGGTACACGTGAACCGAATTTAAGGTGGATCAATGTTCACCTTTCGTCTGTGTATCAATTGATGGTTAGCTATTTTGTCATCCACAAGGGTTAATATGATATGTAGAAAAATATGTGTATATCCTGCTGATACGGTAAAATAGCTCATAGAAAATAGCCAATTATTTAATAACTCCATTTTTGTAATATATATTTAAAACAATATTCCTGGCAATAAGGG
>JALLOR010000434.1:0-10020 GCA_036939395.1 Porosira glacialis
TTAACCTTTCAATATGCAATAGATATTGGTTTCAAGATTTCACAACTGTTACGTACAGTTAGTTGCCTACCCTGTGTCACACCTCTCGTACAGTACAGTACAGTACTTTGAAAGATGCGAGGTTTCGGGTCAAAAAATAGTGACTACGTACAAGTATCGATTAGTTGATGTTTGACGTTGAACAACTGAATTGAATCTCGGCATGCCAACATGCCTTCGTGCGTTGCTAACGCAGGGGAGGAGACGCCGTCTCTTCCAACCAATAACAATGGCGACGACGGGGTGAATAGATACGACAACGAAGACGGCAGTGACTGCGATGGGGGAGACGAGCAGGGTTCGGTCGTCGGCGAGGCGGAGGAAAGCGAATCCGAGCACGAATCGCCGTCGCCGCCATCTACCCCTCCACCGCCGGCGCCGCCGAAGCAGCCAAACAAATCCCCCGTTGCTACTCAAACACAGGATACTAGCCCCACTCAAACCATGGGTCTCACGTCGCCGCCGTCGTACGAGGTTTCCGTCAAATCGTCGCTTCTTCCTGGCCAGCGCGCTCTTATTTTCGGCGATTCTCCACTTGGAATGACACTCAAAGCCATCACCATCGCGAAGAACGCCGGAGGCACTGGCGGCGGAGTTTTTGTGGAGCGCATTAAGGCAAACGGACACGCGCAGCGGAACGGAAATGTGCGAGTGGGAGACCGATTGTTGAGGGTGGGAGATCGCGACGTTTCGAATGCGCCTTTCGAGGAGGTAGTAAAAACGTATCGTGAAGCGGTGCGGCCCAGCTGCATGATATTCAATGCGATCACACGGAACGACATCCAAAAATTAGAATGGTACCAACTGCGCGAGATATTGGAACTGATGGAGCAACTTGTGAAACCCTACGGCTTGAAAGAGGAACTCGTCGAGAAATGCTTGAAAGGTCTCGATTCGGGGAAGCTGTCGCCCTCGCGCTTCTGGACCATGTCGAAACGTGACGCGCCGGGTCCCACTAAAATAATTGGTCCATCAACCCCTACGCAGCCAACGCAGCAGCAGCATCGCGATTCCCCCGCCGCCGCTGCACAATCACAGGCTACGAGTACCGATAAAGTCATTGGTCTCACTGCATCGGCGTTGTCGGACTGGTACCAGAAATCCGTCGTGCCTTCGCTTCTTCCTGGCCTGCGCGCCCTTCTTTTTAGCGGTCCCGCCATTAGCATCACACTCAAAGCCATCACCATCGCGAAGAACGCCGGGGGCATTGGCGGTGGAGTTTTTGTGGAGCACATTAACGCGACGGGAAACTCGCAGCGGATCAATGTGCAGGTGGGGGATCGTGTACTTTTGGTCGGCGATGTTGACGTTTCGAATGCGACGCTCGAGGAGACAGTAGCGGCGATTCGTGATGCCCCGCGGCCCAGCTACATGGTTGCCAATGCGGTTACATGGAACGACATCCGAACTGTGAATTTTTACCGGCTGCGCGAAATATTGAAACCGATGGAGCAACTTGTGAAACCCTACGGCTTGGCGCAGCTGACGAGAGAGCAACTTGAAACGAAATGCATGCACGGTCTCAATTCAAAGAGGCTGTCGCCCTTCCGCTTTTGGTCCATGTGGAGACGCGACGAGCCGGAGTCGACCGACGACGAGGAAGACAGCGACGACGAGGGAATGTGGACGACGACCACAGTGACAACTAGGAGCGAGGTGGACAGGCGAATCGTTCGAGGCGAAACAGTGAATACCAACGCCCCTTCTACTCTCAGCAAAACGGAGCAGAGATGGGAGATTCAGTATCTTGCGCTCGCTAAGTTTGTTGAGGAGCACGGCCATGCTACCGTTCCGTCACCTTACGGTGACAATCCAAAACTTTCGATTTGGGTGCGATCCCAGAGGACCCGCTACAGCAAAGGCTTACTTTCGGAGGACCGACTGAGACGTTTAGAGATGCTTTATTTCAGTTTTGCAATCAAAGTAGGATATTCGAAACAGGTTGATGTTTGGGAGGAAAGATACAGTGAGTTAGGAAAGTTTGCGGAGGAACACGGACATGCGAACGTGCCGTCAATGTACGAGGCCAATCCCTGCCTGGGTTTATGGGCATTTAGACAAAGTTTGCTCCAAAAAGGAAATAATTTGTCGACGGATCGCATTGCGAAGTTAAAACTTCTCGACTTCAAATTTGAAGAACCGTTCGATTTCGATGAAAAAAGAAGAGGTGAAATGTTTGAAGAAGCTGCTGCTCCGGCTGAAGTTGCTCCTCCGGCTGAAGCTGTTCCTCCGGGGACTCTGGATAAACACGAACAGAAATGGAAGGAACGATATTTTGAGCTGGCTGAATATTTCAAAGAATACGGTCATCTAAACACCCCACCAAAGCAGAATCAAAATCTAAAAACTTGGTGTTTGACACAACGAAAAATGTACAAAAAGAACAACATGTCGGAGGAGCGTATTGAGCGCTTGCAGATGCTTCGCTTCCATTTTGGACCCGGCTCCGCCATTTTTAGACCGAAGGAGAATCCCTGCGTTGAGCAAGCTAAGTGTGTTGAGGAGTTCAATGGGCATTCGCACGAGCCAAAACCCGCAATAGGACCTCGGCTTCATGAGCAAAAGCCTCTTCAAAAAGGAAATAAGTTGTCGAAGGATCGAGATGACGCGCCCGATGACGGGCCAAGTCGACCTCATGGCTTTGAGGAACCCGGCTTTAATGCTGCTCTTTGTGCGAAGCATCTGTCAGCTGAGCGCTTTCAGCGACTAAGGATGGTTGGCGCTGACGTTGACGTTGCAGCTGATAGTAGGAATCTTTACAAACTTTACAAAGAAGACGTGGAGGAGGTGCATGAAAGATATTCAAAACGAAAGCACTCGCTCATATCGCGCTTGGAAAGACACACCAAAAAGGAACAAGTTACCGCTCTGGCGCAGGACTGTGATTCTTCCACTGACAGCCAGACAAAGCTAACACAGATACAATTGGATCTGAAAAAATTGGAAACATTACACATGGATGAACTGAAAGAAAGTCACGAAAGATATTTGCATACAAAGCAGACTACTGGTTAATTATGATATTTAACGTAAGATGATAAAGAAGCGTTTACAAGTTGAT
This sequence comes from Porosira glacialis, assembly GCA_036939395.1. Classification (NCBI taxonomy): domain Eukaryota; phylum Bacillariophyta; class Thalassiosirophyceae; order Thalassiosirales; family Thalassiosiraceae; genus Porosira; species Porosira glacialis. Next base: position 3,101 of record JALLOR010000434.1, read on the forward strand.
AATGTTAGGACTATTGCCGTTTGCGTTTAGATACTGTGCTTTGAACATTTATTTGTTAACTTTCTATCATGAAGAATTGTAAGTGCCAAAAGTAGCAAAGAGATGTACTAGAAAATATGGTTTAGATTCTAAGGACCGATTATTTTTGTATTGTGACCTGAGCGACGAGAAAGAGTCTTTGTAAAAAAAGTGAAGGTAAGATATTGCGAGCTGATAAACTGTAGGTCGGCTATTTTGCTCAGTACTGGTGAGAAAATGTGGCCAGTCTCTGCGATAATTGTTTCAATATTTGTTTCTAACACAATACACCTACTTCTTGTGATTTTTAATCAGCGTATTTCTCTGCGACTAGTTCAGAATCGGAATAGAAACAAAGTGCTACGCGCCAAGCATATGCACTTTCACGCCATACTTTTGTAACTTGCAGAACCCCCATCAAGATTGGTGTGCACTTCTTTTTTTGTGCTCCTTGTTTGTCATTTTCAATTTCGAATAATACACACGCGTTTAAACACTTCCTTTAAAGGGTATACTAAAATTATAAGTAGGGCAGGGGATGGACTGTATGGGGTGGTCTATTTATCGCCTCCAGCTCTTGAAGCGACTGCCACACGCGGTTCCTTTTTAATCCATTCCTTCACGGTCTCGCTCAAGATCTGATTTCCGCCTCCGCAAACGATGCACACGGGTATCACAAACAGATAGCCCCCCTGCAGGGCATCGTCTATCCATCCCACCAGATATTGGTCAAGCCTGGAGAGTGCATCAACACGCGAAAGGCCGTGCAAATCAAGAGCTTTTCCGTGGGACCTTCTCCCCTGCCGATCACGAGAAGCTTTGTTTTTGGACGATTTGTACAAATGACAGGATTCGCCGACGAGGATCCAATACCTTGTTTTTCCTGCCTTGTTGCCACCTTCCTTGCGTGGATTTTCGACAGGAGCAGTGCTGAATTTGCCACTAGGTTTGCACAATTTGTCTTTTGGCTGCTGGCATTCCAAACTGAGTGCGCTCAACTGCTCGCGTATGAGTTTGAACTTGGGTTTGGCTTCTTCGAAGAAACGAGTGAGTTGGATCGAGTGTTGGGTTTTATCGTGCAGTTCCTCGTTGCGTGGTATTTGGATCTGAGGCATTTGCGCTCTAGAACTTGCGCAGCTTCTCTTCTGGTCCGAATCTTTTTCGATTTGCTTCTTCCTACTTTTGCTTCCGCCCGCACGGTTTGCATCGTTTGTGCCACGATCAGCTGAAGGGAGAGGATCGATTCGATGCACCAACATCGTATCACCGGTCGCCATCCCCAATTCGTCTGGGAGCTTCTTCCCGGACGAACTCAGAAAGAGCGTCCTACCCTTATACGTAAATCGAAGTGAACGTAGTGACAGATTGCGTTCATTGGCGTAACTTTTTAGATTGTCTTTCAGGTTTTGAGACGGTTCGATTTGCAGGACACATCTCTTTCCGAGTGATTCGTCGCCAATAAGGACCAGTTCCAGCAGGCCGTCGCGCACATCCTTGTTGGAGTAATACCCTTCAAAGCTTCTATTTTTTTCCTTTCCTGCTTTGAAAATATCATTTTCCCATTGCCCGTCTTGGTAATGTTCACCAACTGTCAGCTTTCCTTTTCCATGCTTACAGTCATTTTCCCACTCACCAACGTAGCAGTGATATTTTCCACTCCGGCGTTGGTATGCGAGCTTCCCACATCCATCTCTCTTCCCCGCCTTCCACTCGCCAGTGTAGACCCTCCCATCATCATATGTCATTCTTCCAAGGCCGTGTCGCTTTCCATCTTTGGCGCAACCTTCAAATGTGCCGATTGCGTATCTAAATTTCATCTTGCCCTCTTTGAAATCACCGTTCTCCCATCGCCCATCCTGATAAGAACCGTCAAGAGCTGTAATTCGTGCATACCCGTGCACTTGGTCGTCGTGAGAACCTACACATGGAACTTGATGCTTCCCACCGACTCGCCCGACAGAAGTGCATTTGACAATTGCACTTGACTTCTTGGTTATTGACTTGGGTTTCAAGATCGTCTTGTTCGTAGTTTCTTGCATCGCGAATCACAACAATGCGTGTTCGGTTATTATGGAAAGCTTCACTTTTATTATCTTCTATTATAAGATGCCTTTTTTCTTACAGTAATTGGTGTTCATTAGCAAACACTTAGTGTGATCTTATATTTTTTTTCTGTCGTTCGCTCAAAACGAATTTCGATCGGTGTCAATCAGTCGGCAGTCGTCAGGTGTCATGCAAAATTATCCCAATATATTCTAGTCGCTACATAATATTTCCAAATGTGTATTAAGGCTACCGTTTCTCAAAAGAATGTCACGTGTGAAAAATGATTTCACGAAGTATTTTCTAACCGTTTTTTCTAGCGTAACACGGGGGGGGCGGCGCTCCAAGAAGAAACGCGAAACAAGGTTTTTCCATCAACACCAGTCTTGTTTAAAAAAAGATGATTTCTATTCGAACATACTGCATTCTACGCCGCCCCGTTTCCCCAAGTACCTTGGTACACGTACGTATAACTGTCACTTTTCGCGAGCGCGACCGGCAGAAGAAAAACGGTTATTACGCAAAGTGGAGATTCATACGGATTTTTCTTATGGGCATCAAAAGATCCGAGACGAAACAAGAAACTTGAAAACACGCGTCGCATAAAAGATCAGTCGTGTACGTCAAATAAAATCATGCTAGTCTGAAGTCTGAACATACTGCACTGTGTGCCATTTTTCTGACATCTGCCTCGGTAGCTTTGGTGTGGACGTGTACTTTTCCTGTACCGAAGCGACCGAAACAAGGTTTGTATACAGGCGGTATTCCAACGGCATCAGAAAGAGCATTATTTTGTCTAAATAAAGCTCGACTAATTGTAACGACTGTCACCGCCGAAGCGAGAACCGTTGCTCGTCTCAGTCTGTTTACAAATCTCACAAATCGTTTCATAATCAATACTTGATTGATATCAGCATGACTTCGTTGCGCAAGGCTTCGAATCGCCGCAACAAGATGATTTCACCAAAGCAGTTTTTAACACCGACCACTATCACCGACGACAATGCCGAACATGGAACCTCCAGTGGGTTGTGACTCTCCGTGTTCCAGGATCTGGAGAATAAAGAAGACAGGAAGATTAACGTTTTGCGACGCTGGCCTCCTTCTCCTAGCGGTGTCACTCAATGGGAAGGAACCGCGCAAGAAATGGAGATACTTTTTGCCGCCCTCCCAGAGGAACTTTCAAGTCATCTGAAGAAACTACTCCCACCCACAATGCTCGTCAACCTGACCGAAATTTATTTGCAGCTTGATAATGTCCCGGAATGCATCTTCGCGGGAGAGGACGGCGTGACGATGCGGAAACCCATCCTCGATCGTAGCTGCACCAAGGCCGAGATCGATATTTTGCCGATTTCTTCAGCGACTCAGACGGCGATTGCTCCTTCACAAAGCGCAAGGGCATTCCTGGCACGCTGCACCGCGTGTCTCTCATCACGCATCCCATGAAAATACCGGAGCCCGTCCTTGGCGTTGCTGTTCGCATCGGGCGTGCCACATCAGGATTGCTCGCAACAATGACAGGTGGGGCTCCCTTCCTCGCCGATTTAGCGCTCCATCGTCGGTCGATTTTGCTTATCGGCAAGCCTGGTGTCGGTAAAACGACAGCTTTGAGGGAAATCGCGCACACTCTCTCTCAAGATCCGCGCTTGGAAAATACCGTGGATTCATATTTGGAAGGAGAACCATGCGATGCAGAGCGTCTAGAAGTAGGTGTGGCCGTGAAGGTGACGAGCATTCCCGGAGAAGGCATTTTTACGTACTGCGAAGTTTGCGGTATGGGCAAGACATGCCACGAGCATAGTTCCGGATACAGGGATCCTTCTCATTCGGGTGAAAAGGTGGGCAGGCGTAGTAACGGCGGTGGAAATACTGGTAGGGGTAAACAGTGGCGAGCTCCTAGAGGTTCCGGTCGTTGTACTCGATGCAACCACCATGGTAATTGGGCCCGTGATTGCCCCAACTAAGTGACTGATTACTTATTCAGGGCGTGGACGAGTAATAAGGACGGGTCAAAGGCACGACAGGTTGCACACCAGCGCGCACATATATGATATACGATGCCAATTAGGATTATTGGGGAAATATTGTGAAGATAAACTCGCGAAACACAACTTTTGAGTTTGGTACATTTTGAGTTTGGCGCATTTTGCCTATTTTTCTTTTTAGCTGTCTGCGACAGTAAGCCTACGTATCATTTGTGTTGAAGAAGAACAAGTAATTCTATTTCAGACCTCGGCGCTCTTCGCCGGCCGCCGTTATCGCCCACACACATCTGTCGGTATTAAGAAACAATAACATACAGTATTATGTTTGTGCATTCATCCTATCTCGACGTATCGTGGTGCAATTCAAGCCTTCGCAACCATGGTATGGCACAACAGCCCAACCCAACATACCTCCTGCCTTTGTGCAACTTATATCTGATCTGTCAAGAAGTACTACTAGGTTCCTACTACTACTACTACTACTACTCCTATAATAGCGACCAGCTGCGACCGATATACTCTCTGTGTAATTGGCTGTTGCGTTTTTTGCATTTACCACTCTCTTGTGTTTATATTCCTTATTGCCCCTTGTTTCCTAGTTGAATATCTTGTTCACGTTGCCCAGCGAGCAACTATTACCAAAATCCCAATACACGTACCAGTACCAGCATCCACACTGAAATAAATGAGTGGCAAGCCTCCTTGACCAGAAATCCACAGCTAAATTGTGTCCATGTTATATGTTTAAGGAATCTATTGTTTGTAGTCGCAAAGGAAGAAACGGTATTCTGTCTCATAAACTAGATTCCTCAATATGATAAATACTAGTATGCAGAAGGGAGAAACTGCTCTGCATCTGGATTTTGATCAAAAATAATAATTCAGTACTCTCTGCGAATTCGATACTTCAAACTTGAACATTATTATTGTCTATTTTTTGAATCACCTAGACTTCAGTAGGAATCGCAATACTGGTATCCAGAATCCAGAAATCAACGAATTGAATCATTTTAAAAAGTCTACCAATTCCATGTATACGGTAATTTGAACCACCGGAACGGAAATATTATCACGGCCCTCTGATCGAGAGAAGTGCAAGAGCTCCCAATAGACCATTATTTCAAAATGAAAAATTGAGTCAATTCGATCGCACTGAAAATAGTCCGACTACGCCCGGAAAAACGAATCGATTCGTTATTAATACGTAAGTCTCATATTCGATTTGGAGAATTGGAACTACTTAATATAATTTACAAAATATTAAAATATATACTATTGAAAGTTAAGAAAAAACGAAAATTAAGTTTATTTTAATATCTGATAGCGATTCATTTCACTACTTTCCTTTCATATTTTTATTTTGTTTATAAATCTTGACATAGTTACATTCGTACTTACTTATACCACCCGCTGGGCTAAATCACATACCACCCTGTCTGACCATATCATAGTATGATGGATTGAATGCACACTACTGCAGGATATGCATTCAGTTTGGTCTTTACCAACCGATTAAATGTTTGTATTCGGTCACTTATACCAACCAAATATATTCGATCCACCGAATATTTTCAAAATACCATACTTATCTAATGTTCCCTTAAAAGTGAGTAAGTACGTACTTTGGGTGAATACAAAAATGCTCATGATTGATCGAGTACGTATGTACATAGTTGCTTCTACCATTGTGACTTACTGTGTAGTTATTAGTAGTACTCACTACAGATATGTAAGGAACGCTCAAACTCAATGAACATGAAGAAGATGGCAAATGGTGTTTTTTAGAGCACTGATCCAGTATGGAATCTGTGCTGGTTCTCTTCTTAAAGTATGTGCTTTAAAACAAATTAGCATCTTTTTGGAAATGGGCGTACTTATGTGGAATTAAAGGCCCATATTTGACACTGAAAATGGACAGAGCCATGTAGCTTGTGCCAATAATGCACATAACTCGTTTTGAAAAATATTCGGTTTGAACCGAATATTTTATGGTTGACCGAATGAATAGTTACCGAATATGTTCGGACCCGAATATTCAGGTCAGACTGTATTGAATGCATACCCTAGAGTTTACATGGAGTTTGTGGTTTCTGTTACATATGTAGTGAACATACGACATACTTACTGTTATGGCACACATTTTACACTAATGCACAAGTACTTGCTACAAGTACTGCCTGTCCCTGTCACTGTCACTCAGATTCAGTTCACTACTGCAATTTCAGGGTATGTACTACTCTCTCTAAGACATTTCCAATTTTCGTTAGATTCATTGCTGGAATATTACCCTTTTTATTCGTGTAGCTTACTAACTTTTGAACACAATATTGACAAACATCATTCATTTGTGATGCTATAATAATTGTGTATGGGTTGAAATGTTACTATGGTTACATTTCTGGTGTCTAACACATTCCAACTGGGTGTCTACATGGCACAATACAGTATTACGTACACTACATATGACTGTGGTGGGGGTGAGCATAAATCCAATCTATTTGAACCTTGGTGGGTGTCAATAAATGCTACTTTGTCAAAACTGCATATGACGGGGGGGTGAGGATAAATCTAACCTAGGTGAACCATGTTCGGTGCTTATGCACACAAATTTGTCAAAAATCATCCAATTTTTAACTATGGTACATGATTATGGGTCTAACTCTCACACTGAATCCATTTATGGTGTCAAGCAAGTACCACAAGATGTCTAATTGGGTACAATGTAGCAACAGGCATAACACGTGTGACTGTGGGGGGGAGGGGGTTACGGATAAATTGGTGTCAAAAAAATACCACAAGGTGTCTAAGTGGGTAATATGTAGCACCAGGCCTAACATATGTGACTGTGGGGGGGGTATGGATAAATCGGTG
>JALLOR010000435.1:0-10031 GCA_036939395.1 Porosira glacialis
AAAATTAGGGTTAGGGTTACTCTAGAATTTCAGGGTCAGGGTTAGATAGTTTTAGGGTTAGGTTAGGTTTTATTATTAGGGTTAGGGTTGATCTACAAAATGTTAGGGTTAGGGATAAAATGTGATATATTTAAGTCCACCAAGATCAACCCTAACCCTAATAATAAACCCTAAACTAACCCTATCCCTATCTAATTCTAACCCTGAAATTCTAAACGAGTAACCCTAACCCTAATATTAAGAATTGGGAGGTAGCAAAATAATTTAATGTTTTGTTAAATGCAGAAACATTATTGTTTTGTACTTCAAAACAATTAGATTGTACCCTCGCACCTTATTAGATGTATGTTTATGAACACAATTATTAAGTACCTGTGTTATAGTACCATTGTTATCGAAATTTTCGTTTCTAGTTTCTTGTTCAAGTACTTATATTTTTGATTTTGTATATCGCTATTCTTATAGAAACTGAGCCACTATAAGATTGTCAGGTCGCAGATTTTGCGAAGTCTTCGCCTCACATTTTGTTCGTATTTCTGCACATACTCAACCACATGTCGCACACTCATTCAGGGAAGCGGCACTGACGGACCCAGTAAACAGTTAGGACGCAAGTCTAAGATGGGTTGTATGTAGTTTCAAGAGCAAACATTATAAAACTCTATTAAATTAAAAATCATACGTTAAATATAACATCAGCGCGATTTACCGTATCCATTAAATACCGGAATACGAAAGTGAAAAAGAAAAAAAATCATTTTTCAAATCAAACAAAATAATAAAAATCTCAAATTCTACGGATACTGCGCTACTAATATTATGTTTGTACATTAAGTACTTAGTCAGTGTGAAGTGCATACAAGCTACGCACTGTAGAGAGGGTAGAGAGGATCTAGGAGGTACCCGTACCCTGGTAGTCTACTGTAACACGGTCTCTGAAGCTAGCAGACACGAATCATTTTTTAAATCGATCGTATGTATTTGGTACTAAACTTCTCGTATGCAGGAATATTTTAATTCCTACGCTTCTTAATACAAAAGAGTCATCCAATTTGCAATTTCTAAAATTTCCGGCTTTGGATTTTGGATCAGCCACCCTTTGTTCAGTAGTTATAAATTAAAGAACAGAGGAATTCATACCAAGTTTATTTGTCCTTTGAAGTAAGGTATGAGTTGCTTTAAGCATACTAATGCACTAAGATAACACCATTACAAATTACTCCAATCTCTACAGTATACCGTACAATATTTAGCTTTTGAAGGTTATAATAAAATTTATTTTTAATTCAACTTTGGTACATAACAGACCTGATTAATAATATATTTTCAATGTCATACTTGAAAATTAAAATACAATTTTAATACCCATATATTGTATATAATATATTGTATAGAAAAAATCATTTGCAAATGTGTGTCTTGCTTTTACTCTGCAGACATAATGATAATGAACTTATACTGTACTCATCCATCTCGACAAGGCTTTATTTGGAGCATACTGATTTGATAAGAGTGTACAACCAGAATGGATGAATAAATGGCAAACATTATTATTAGGCCACGTGTGCTTTCTCTAGTAAATCAAATTTGTTTCTTGGAATTGATTTGCTTCTTTCCTTGCTGTGTCCAATACATACAGATACAGTAATATTGCATACTGTAGTGGAATACGGTATGTAATGGAGCAGCAAAATAAGTATTTCTACATTATTTTGGTACACATTAATTATTTTTGCACATTAATATTATTTCAAAAAATATTTAATGATGTAAAAATGAATGAATCTGGGTACTGTACCGTAACTTATTCTAGTTGTTTTGTTATACTTTGAAAATGTAGGCTGAATTTAAAATTTACAATGATTAAATGATTAATATTTCCAAACTTCAAAATATGTATTAACATCTACAATAATATACGGTAGGTACATATGACATACAAACATTACAAACAAGTAATGTACAGTATGTGTATGTGAGTAATGTAAATACGTGTGTGTAATAGATTCCCTTTTCTAAAATAAAATGTAAAGTTGTCTTGAACGTTTAATTTACAGGTGATAAAATTATTGATTAATATACACTTATAAGTATTCTAATTTCAGCTTGAATTTTCCTACAAAAAGACATTGACTGTGCATCAATTTACACAAAAAAATGATTTTGTTTAATATTAAGTGTACTTGTGTTTCTTGGTCTACCGTCTTATCAATACTTTATTTCATCTCTTCGTCATGAAAGTCCGCATGATGCGATCAAAATGATTTTAAACCAGATTTCTGTTCGTCCTTTCTCCCTTTCTTTCTTTTAGAGAGATTCAACCCCTGATAGTACGTACAGTAGTAGCAAAATTAAAAAAAAGTTTGACACAATCTGTGTGGGTTTGGAATTCGAAAATTATAAGTATGAATTCCCCTGATCGGGGCAAAAAGAGATTACCGTAATTGCGTTTCTTCTACGTGCTCGTATCGTCATACAGTACGTCGAACCTAAAGTATTTTACCGGCTTTCTTTGCGAGATGTTTTACGTGCCTCCTCCATCCAGCACACGCACCAGATTTTGATTGTGTATGTTCCTCGGGCTTCCCTACATACATTTCCATGCTTCTACGTAGCCAACACACGCACGTTCTTCTGAGCTGTTTCATCGTTCCAAAGAAATTTCGCGAACGTCCGCATCATTGCTTCTGTATGACGTGATAACTGCGGACCTTTCTTATGTTTATTTTGTTTGTGTGTGTTCCTCATGAGATCGTATCCGGATCTAAAACTACGTACTTAGTACTAACTAGGTCTGTATTAGCTACGTAATAGACCGTATATTTGGTCGCAACACGTTGACAGCAGAACTTCGGCATCAACACATTCGCATGATGCCAGAACTGCCGATCTCTAATGCCAAGATCGGAGCACGAAGTGAATACATACAGTGCTGTAGTACATACAGTAAGCGTGTAAATACAACGTACCGAACCACCCTAAACAGTAACATTGCCACCTAGCCGATTTGCCACCCTAGCAATGTACGTAAAGAGTTACGTACAAGAGTGCGATACAAGTACTGCGCTAGGCCTAGGACTCAACCGATTTCCTGCCCTAGCAATGTAAAGAACTATGTACAAGTACCTACCTCTAACTTATTCTAAAGAGAGGAACCCTTTCTCTAGAGAGGGTACCTACGATAGCCTACGATAACCTACAATAGCCTACGATACGAGTTATATAGTAGTATGTTGTATGTCCTGTTGTTTTTCAAAATTGTAACGAGAGCATTCTAGGATCAACTTTCATCAACTTTAAATACTTCTTGATTTCAATATCGAGGTGAACATCTCTCATAAAACAACATCCTGAAAGTACAATAAATTAAATCAAAATGAACCTTCATCGTGCCATCACTACCGTCTTGCTCAGCCAAGTAGTGCAAGGACATATTTCGCACCCGGCTGCCGATTCTGCGAATTCCCCGCTTAAACCGGACGAAGAACTCATTGAAGATGAGGCGGCAGTTGCCAAGCTGATCAAAGATGATCAAGCATCGACGGCGTCAGCGCAGGCTCGTGTTCGCAATGCAACCCCATGGAAAGGTGTCAGTGCCGAGACTGTCGATGTGGGCGTCATCGTGTCGTCGTCAGCTGCTCGTCGTGATCGCCGTCGTCAGATGAAAGACGGAAAAAGGGCACCTTCGATGGTGTCGCAGAAGGGCACTAAAAATAGGAGGCTCGGTCATCGCCATCGTCAGATGAAAGGCGGGAAAGGGACATCTTCGATGGTGTCGAATAGGAGGCTCCAAGGCACTTCTTGCGATTATGACGCCACTATTATCTCCCTCGATGACACCATTACAATCGAAGCTCCAGATTCAGACTATGACTTCTCCAGGATTCTGTATCGGATCGAAGATACTCCACCAGGGATTCTCGAAATCTCTTTTGAAAACCACATGGAAATCAACATGTATATGTACGGGAGGGCGTCCGACGCCGACACCGACGACAATTCCTACCAAGTCGCCGACGGTGTCACACACTTCCAGCCTGATATCTTCACCAGCGAAGCTAGGGTGCCAAGAAGGAATGCGTAAGATACGAGTCGATATCCTCGTGGACATGTATGGTGAAGAAACCACGTGGGAGCTCCGTGCCACAGGGGACGAGCAACAAGACGCAATTATGGCCAATGAACACACGTATGCGTCCAACGAGTTCTCCAGTCAAGAAACATACGTTTCGGACGGGAAGTACGAAGTGATCTTCCGAGACGGTGCCCACTACGGGATATGTTGCATCTACCAAGATGGATACTACAAGGTTTTTCTCGAAGAGGACCACGGACGATGGATCGAACTTATGATCGGCGGCTACTTCAAAGCGGCTAGTGTCACTCACACATTCACCGTGCGATACAACGATCCCACCGGCGAGAATAAAGAATGGCTCGACACACACAATACCCGGAGGCAACACTGGCATGAGAACTACAATACGACGTACATTCCGCTCAGATGGAGCGAATCGCTTGCGGCGGAGGCGAAGGCTTATGCCAAGGAACAAGCCAAATTGTGTACGACGCTACCGATCCCTCTGGACCCCAATACACCCTACGGCGAAAACATCGCGAATAATTTTGGCGCTGGCGAAAAGTTGGGCAAGAAAGATACGATCGAAAACGTTCTCAGCCGTTTCGTCGACGCCGAAATCAGCCAGCTAGAGGAGGGACGACCGAGCACCGGTTTCACTCAGGTGTTGTGGCGAGCCACCAAGTACTTGGGATGCGCCACTGCTTCGCGTACGTCCAATGAACGCACAAGCGCCGCAATGTGTCACATTCAAATATGTCGGTACGCCGAGGCCGGAAACTGCGCGTTGAGTGATAGCAACTGGATGGATAGGATGCTCGCCGACAATTCCAAGTGTGGGCCGATGTGTCCTCCCGAATGCTGTGTTTAACATGTACGCTCACTGCGCTTTTACTGCGAATTCACTTTAGTGCGCGAAATGTCGTCAATCCTAGCAGATCTTGGGCTGCCTATGTGTAAATGCCTCTATGTTAGAGTTTGATCCTGCCGCCATGGCCGCACTGTCCGGATCACCCTCAAACCAGAAACAAGCACGGCAAGACGATAATACTTCGGAATGTGGAAGGCCATTTTCAAATTTGCCATGTGAAATAGAAAACAACAGTATAGTTATCAATGCCGTAAAAGTTAAATCTAATCGATTCTACAATTCACCATATTTCTTGTTTATTTTTTACACCTGGGGGTCGGTAGTTCCTATATACTCCCGATCGGGACGATTGCTGCTTAAATTTAACAATTGTTGTTTGTTTTTCAGCACCTTCCAAGAATAGACCTAGTATATCTTACAGCTTCGGAACCTTTTGGAACGGTCGCACTGAGTATTGCAATAGGTTCTCATTTTCTTGCAAGCTTCGGAAAACAAAGTTGCACTCTGAATATTGACCATGTCTGTCTGGGATCTCATTATCTGTATGTGTATGATATGTTTCAAACAGACAAGTTTTTTTGTGGCTTTGGTTGAGAATAGGCGTGTATCAGAGTTAACCTTTTTGGCTAAGAATAGGCGTTGATCAGATTTAACCTCTAGAGAGAGAACAATGCACGATTATAATACCACCGCAGGGAAACAGGTTCACGCTCAGTCGAAAGGACAGCAATGAAATGCATGGCTCACAGAATGCGAGTGCTTGGATTATCAATCATGGAGTATATCTAGAATTTTTAGGAATATTTGATGCTAACTGAACAACAGGTAGTTCTGTTTTCTACTATGATACAACCAACGAGATGAGTTAGACACGTCTTTTTGGCGAAGATAGATATATGCACTTAGTCCTTAACGAGTGAGCATTCTTTTTCTTCGATAAATTGATCAATTCTTGTTACAATCGCAGAAGTACTCACTGACTGTAAAGTATAAGGTTTTGGGTGAATTCAAATCGGAGGGAGCAGTCCATCACTATTTTTTCCTACTTCTTTGGTGCTCGTATACGAAAGAGAAAAATCTCTTTCTCGGAATCTTCTCCGCCACCATCCCCAACGGGCCTCCAAGCGACGCTTTCGATTTCCCATTCCCTCCGCTCGGCTTCCTCGACAACCCGTTCGACCGTCGTAAAACTCGAACTCTCTTTCCCGTCCGCGGCGTCCCGACGCTGAAAACTCATGACAAACGTACAGGACGGTGATGCATCGAAGATCGAAGCGACCGTGTCGAACAGCGCGTTCAACATGGCGATGAGCCATACGCAATCGCTGGCCACGACGAATTCAACGCCCTCGAATTGGGAGCGCGAAAGTTGCTCGTCGAGGGGCTTGGTCCAATCCAATGGTGCAGCGTTGGCCCAGCCACGTCCGATCGGTGAGGCGGAATCGGAGGAAGGGGTCGATGCGAGCCATTCGGGAGCAATCCGGGCGCCACTGTTGGTAATATCGTTGGCGTTTGCATCGACGCCACCTTCACCGCCTTCCTTTTCGTCCTCATTCTCATCCTCGTTCAGGAGCAAATTATGCAGAGTTGCATTTTCCACGAGCGTCCGAAGATCCGTGAGCAAAACCTCTGCTCCAACGGCGGCAAGGCTAACGCCGACGACTCCAACGCCAGATCCAAGTTCCACAACTTTCGCGCCGCTTGCGATGCGCTGCTGCCAGATTTCTAGCTCCGCTTCGGCTTCCTGAGAAGCGTTAATATCCAAATCACTTGTTGTGTCTTCGTCTGCGCCACTAGCCGTTCGCCACGCCAACAAGCATTCGAGCATCAGACGGGATCCGGCCCAGACTTGAAATCCAGTTCTTCCCGCGAGTCCATAACCGGCGTCGAAAAAGTTGGGATCCACGCGTGAATTCGCTTCTTCCAAATCTTCGTCGTCAACAACATCTTCGCTTTTGCGCAAAACGTTGATGGACCGTCCACGACACCCGAAAAGGAGACGCTCCTTAGGTTTTCCGATCCGATGGCGACAGCCATGACTTGCTTCATCCGGAGTACTTGGAGGAGGTGGCGGCAGCGTTGCGTAAAAGGTAACGGATCCTACCTCGCCCTCCTCGAAGGTTTCACCGCATTGAAAGCCGGAGGGTGAAAGGCGGAGGAGGGAGGGATCCTTGAGAGGCCTCTTCATGTTGTCTTTCCGTCTCTAATTTAATACTACGTAGAAGCACTACGTACTGGTACGAACGTATAATATCTATGCACTGTATGTACGTACCTTACCTTGTATGTACGAGAGTACCTACAGGTTTAAACCCTATTTGCGCCAGGTACATTTTTTTCCGTTCGGTTTGTACCAGAAACACGTAGAGTTCTACGTAAGAAAAAAAACTCATTACATGGCGCTTTTTCCGCTTTTCCTAGCTTAATTCACGTTATTTCCATTCTGGAAATAACAACTCCCTACTCCCCCGGAAAGCTACGTCGGATATTGGCCTCTCTTCCTCAACGTCGCGGCCATCCACTTCTGCTATAATTTTAGCTATAATTGTAAGTGGAATGGTTTGCGTCATCTACCTTTTGAATACTGAATCCTATGTACCTTCGGATTCCTGTACTCGCACTTACCATCAAATTGGCCCATCATCGACCCATCAAGCTATTCAACTAATTTTGATGAACCAAGCTCTTCTTCTCGGAATTAACGACTTGATGGGACTCAACAATGACAACCCCCCCTAGCTCCTGCCTTCGAGGACGAACTCTCAGTTGTCCACGAAGCACGGGTATCTTCATCCAGTCCTGATCCAATGCCTACAGGAGTTTCAGCCTTGGTCGATCAGCAAATGTCGACTGGCAAGGATCGTGTACATCTCACACGATCGTTTGCTCTCCGGAATCAGTCTGTTCATACCAGTCTTTCATTGGAAGAGGCGGCGTCATTTCTTACATCTTCCGCCATCGGGTAACACAGGGTCGAGAGTCTTGACTCCCCTGATTACTCTCCAATGACTTTGGTAGAAGATCTCCAAACAGTGGATCGAAAGGATCAATATTCTCCGCCGTCAGCGCCTCCAATGAACCAGGCTGAGGACACGCCCCTTGATCCATCAAAATTTCATGGATCGAGCGGCCCCTGTTACTACTCAAGCTTTGGCTCTTGGAATTGGCTCCATTCCTGACCTACAAACTGTGGATCGAAAGAATCCTTCTTCTACGCTGTCGGTGCCTCCAATGACCCATGATGAGGACATGCCCCTTGCTCCATCGGATTTTACGGATTTAGCGGCCCCTGTTACTAATCAAGCTTCGGCTCTTGGAATCGGCCCCACCCCTGTAACCAGATCGGAAGCCCCTGTCGCGATTTCAACCCCCAGCACTCTCAAAAGCCTCTTCAATGGCCTCTTTGATGGCCTTTTCATTTCTGGGGAGAACCGAAAATGGAAATGAACTTGTATCGACCTCCAGTCCCATTACGCCACCACCAATTTGGCAGTCAACTCGAGCGGAACCCCGTACTTCAATGCATTACCTCCGAATCCACCACTGAATAAATCGACGTCGCCTTCAAATACTATCGAAAATACGTTCCCCCTTGACCGAAACATTTCGCTTCAAGCTCTGAACCTCCCTCTTGAAAATCCTGTCAGAGTGGCTCGTTCAGGTCTTGACATCACGAAAGGAGCTGTCGCACCCCCCCTTAATTTTTTGGCCCAGGCCAGTGCAAAGCAAGCGGACACCTTTCGACAACTTCCCCATGCACAAAATGCATCGGATACTTCAGACCGAGAGGGTCTTCTTCAATTTTCGATGCCGGTACCTTCGACTACATCAGACGTGTATGGCAACAATGTGATGATTGACATTGCATCAACGACCCCACCACAAACAATGCACCAGGTGGCGGTCGAAAATGACACTGCCAGTTTTTCCGACAACACAGATATCAATAACTGTTCTACACCGCCTCCCACTTTCGAAGATGCTTCTGGTATCAACGATGGTGCACCTTTGGACACAGCTGCCGTAGTGGCAGCGTCTCCTCCTACATCCCTAGAAATATTCGATACCGACATAAAGGACAATGGTGGAGTAATTCTTGATGCCATACCTCCCCTCAGTCAGCCCTCCGCGGGTTCTTTCCCTTCTTGTTCTTGGGTACCCAGCGGACTTGACGACGTCCTACCCGGTGAACCCACGACGGAGGTGAATTGCCTCGAACCACTTTTTGATGAGGCTACCGAGCAGGTTGACATTGAGAAAGACAAGTTCTTTGCAGATGCGNTGAGGGCGTCATCGTGTCGTCGTCAGCTGCTCGTCGTGATCGCCGTCGTCAGATGAAAGACGGAAAAAGGACACCTTTGATGGTGTCGCAGAAGGGCTCGAAAAACAGGAGGCTCCAATTCGGCCAAGTCGCTTCTTACAATTATTGCTCTTCTAAAGCCGCTAAATTCCCCCTCAATGACACCATTGAAACCAATATAACTATCTACAGGATCGAAGCTCCACCAGGGATTCTCGAAATCTCTTTTGAACACTCTGACAAGTCCCCTGAGGACCCTGACTTTCCTGTTCTGTCCATGTCCATGTCCATGCCTGAGAACCCTGAGGATCCTGAGTTCTGTGATTTGTGGCTGTACGGGAGGGCCGCCGACACCAACTATGAACCCGACAACTGTATATATTTTGGTCACTTGAATCAGGTGATGTCGAGTTTAGTCCAACAATCCCAGGTGTTCAGGTTGGAGTTGGAGGTGGCGACGTCATTGACGCTACAACTTCAGGGCAACGCAGTTTTTGAAGTAAAGAATTCCTTCTCGCCGCCAACTGTGAGCTCCTCGACGAATCCAACTGTGTCTCCTTCTGGCTCGCCCACTGCCTCAAAAAGTTCAAAGTCTCCTTCTGTGAGGTCGAAGGCATCCAAGACTGTGTCTCCTTCTGGCTCCCCCCTTCTGGCTCAAGTGTAAGTCATCAAATCAAGCCTAGGCAAGGTGGTAGAAAGTAGACACTGGTATCGATGTTAGTAGATACAGTCAATCGATGGATATCAATCGTTAGAGGTATTGATACAACTACGCAAGTGGA
>JALLOR010000436.1:0-10050 GCA_036939395.1 Porosira glacialis
TTGGGTATTTATATGCATTCTAAAATTTCTTGTTTGGAGCCTTTTTGGCTTTTAGTCATAAGTATTGGTTAATTTTCTACATCTTATACATATCAACTTAATATTAAAAGTCGATCAGAAATGAATTTTTGATTCAACTTTATGTATATTAAGATATACATATTGAGCATTGATACACAAGTATTGATTATTTTCTACAAGTCGAGCGGAGCCTACTTTTTAATTTACAAAAATAGTCATGTACAAGAAAAAGCTCAATACTTATGCCAGAATCACGATATACAGTATGTTACCCCCTTCCTCTGTAATTATGTCCAATATAGTTTACTGTATATTTACGTAACCCTTTAGATTGCAAATCTTTTTTCCAATACGATGTGTACCTGCCTCGCTACCAAGTTATTCGTAAAAGTACGTAGGAACTAATACTATCGACATTCGGTAAACAGAATCGAAGAAAATCTTTCTTTTGGTCAGTGCGGTGTCGACATCGACAACAATAATGTTGTTCATCGGCTGTGAATGACAAAGCGATAAAGTAACGACGGAAGACACGTACTTGTACATGCTACAAAAAATACTCTAGTACAGTAATTCTCCACAAGGAAGTTCAAAGGATACAAACTATAACTGTACATCTAAAAGCATAATATCCACCTCCTCCTCCCACAACTATTCATCAAAATGAACCGTTTTGTATCGTCTCTCCTTGTCCTCCTCGCCCTTGCGGTGTCATCTGTAGAGGGATTTGCTACCCTCGGCGGTGTTACTGGAGGTGAGAGAGTAAACACATTATCGTCAGCGACTTCGGCGTAACGCGATCGTGCCGCGCCTTCCGGTATATGGATCACGCTTAGACGAATTGACTTCCGCTTCAAAATCGTTCCTCTCTCGATTCTACCGTTGACTTTATCTAAAACTTGTTTCCGTAATCACACGTTAAATCGACACACAGGCTCCAACTTCGTTGTCTCTCAAAGATCTCACGGTGTTAAGACGGCCACCGCTCGGCCGAAGTCGAGCCTCCAGATGGGTTCGCAGGCTAAGTTCGGAATCTTCTCCCCGGCGGTTTACGGCGCGAGAATCGCTATCGGTGACCAGAACCTCAAAAAGTTCCGCGGAAAGGCCATTAGTTACCACTCGAAAGCCATCGGCGAATTCTGCGAATGGGCCGGCGCGTACCACCTTCGCACGCGCTTGATTAAGAAAGCGAAGACCAACGGAGATATTCTTGGGTTCCTTGTCTAAACCTCGTTCGCATACGACTACGAAAATCTACTTTTTGGGCACTTGGTCTCTTGCTTAGTAAACGGGTGTCCCCAGAACTCTTTGTCATATCCCATAATGAGTCAAAATATGAACCAGCGCAAGATGCGCGAAAAGAAAACATGCTGCCACTGAATATTGATGACACAGAATCTGAAGGGACGGAAGAGTATCCACGCAGCACAAACGAACTTTCTTTTACCCATGTATATATTCTGCTCACAAAGAAACGGGGAGGTTTAAGATTATGACATCCTCGGTGATGGCGGTAATGGGTACTCAGAAACAAATTTCATATTTGACGAGCAGCCTTTTTTCAGTTACAAATTTAATTGGAAAATCATAAATGTAATTGGGCATTACACCATGTACACACAATCAACCCTCTCTTCCATAGCTGGGGAAAACCCATTCTCTTCCTGTTCAGCGTTGATAATGTCTCGCTAGTCAATGCTAACTCACCCCAATAGCCGTAGGAAGTGACGCCATCCAATGGATTCCTGGTCGGTGCTAACGATGTGCTTCAAGAGACCGTGATCCTGGAGGTTGCCCTATGAAAAACGAGTGTCCTGTTCTGTAGTTTCACTCCTGTTTATTTCAGGCCTGGTAATCTTTATTTCCTTAATCTAATCTGAATGATTTGGCTTGGCACTGTATCAGGTGTGTAATAGTTTCTTCCTCATCGTCGAAGAATGGGCGGACGTTGGTGAAAGTATCTTTTCAATTGTATATTTATCATATTCAGTTCTTAGGACGTTGGTGAAAGTATCTTTTCAATTGTATATTTATCATATTCAGTTCTTAAAGTTACCCCTGTGTTTTAGTTTACGATGATTATTATGTAGTCAAAAGTGCGTCGTGTTTTCAGACCAACTACTAAACACAAGTGCTTTCTAGTATTTACAATTAGAAATAAAAGGAACATATCACGCTGGCGAGTCACATACACATTTCATCTACTGCAGTAGAAGCTTACATTTATACGAATCAGTCTAGGATGGTTCGCATTGTTGCAATTCACAAAGAGAAATCTGATGAGAAGCATGCATATTAATGGTTGTTCCAGTATACTGATGCTGAACTAGATTGTTGTTGAAACTAATGCTTATTGAATTGACGGGCACTAGTTGTACTTGTTACTCATTGTGGAGGCGTTTTTGAGGCCAGGCGTGGTCAAGCCCCCGTGTCTGTAAGGGCGGGGACCTCCTCCGCAGCGGGGGGGACTAAAGCAGTACCTGGTACGACATTAAACGCGTCATTAAATTAGCTGTACTGGTACTTTATTATTTTCCTTCTTGAACTCGCACGCACCCCTATGCACAAACAGACTTTTAGCACTAGCCTACCAGGTAATTCCTACACACTTGCGCACGTAAACGTAAATCTTGAAAACTACAGTGACATCCGGTAAGTCCTCTCTTGCTTCTTATCGGTGACAAATTCCAATACTATCCAAACCCTATTCGCCGACTCCAAACTGTACATGGTTAATAAGTATGAAGTTCCTCATTTTTGTTTCTTATGCAAAATTATTTCAGCTAAATATATATCCTCATTCTGGTGTAGTAAATCGCTACAACGCCGTATCCTTCCCGTCTAACAAGAGCACCGGTCGGCATCGACAATACCACCAAAAAAGAAAGGCGCAGTGTATAAAGTAAATCATTACATGACGTCACCGTCATCATCATCAACCTGCGCTCTCTTCGCAGCTTCTTCCCTCTTCTTGAATCTCCTAACCTTCAATATCATCTCCTCATCAACCTCGACCTGTTCGAGCGTCACGTTCTTGTTCGAACATCCCGCCACCGGACAATTTTTCTTCTTCGTTCGAATCATCTGGTCCAACCCCGCCCTGCTGTACGTATGTCCGCACACCTTGTTCCTCACGGGCTCGTCGAAGAACATCCCGGTCAAAGGACACTTCAGGGCATATGCATCATCACCACGGTTGTTCACCACCTCCAGGTCCTCATCGTCCTCGTCGCCAACAATGCTGCGCCCCCTCGAACCGCGCGCCTTCTTCTTCTTGGGTTCCTTCTCCCCCAGACGTGTTCGGAACTCGCGGCAGGAAGGATCGTCCTCCACGGGTCCGCTTTCGGCATCGTTACGATCACGGATATTTTCAATGGCCTCGAGGATGGATCGTTCGTAATCGGGTGGATCCGCGACAGCCCCCTCGTCACCATCGTCTCCTCCCCCACCGCGACGGCGTTCCACGTCCGTTCTCACTTCCCGAATAGCCTCCATAAAACACCCAATATCCCGATTCCGTTTCACATCCCCCTCATTGAGTGCCTTGATCCTAAACCTCAGCGAATTCAGAAAATCCGCAGCATCATTGGATTCACGGTCGTTGTCATCACCGTCCCGCAACACGTTTTCGATATCGCCACCGATGGCCAGGCCGTCGGCGATCATGTTAGCATTGGCCTCGAGTTTTTTGACGTTGGCGCGGTAGTCGGATTCTTTGGAGAGGACTCGTTCGGCGGCGAGGAGGGCGGCGTCTCCTCTTGCTCCCATGGAGGTGCGTGATCGTCCTCCGCGTGGGGCCATGGTTGGAATTGTTCCGTTTTCGGTTTTTGAGCTGAAAGATTATGGCGACAATTTTTGTCGAGAGAAACTGTCATCTTCTGATAATTGTATCGACGTACGTAGGAACGAAATCATACTTACAGTAGGAATTAGTTAGATATTCCTATTTAGTAATCGTACGTACCAGAGCACATACAGTACATTCTACTCGCGATTAGAATGAGTAAATAAGGTTGCGACTCTCTATTAGAATGTACTCTACCATGCTCTCCCCCCTGACGAAATTTACAAGTTAGGCTCCAAAGAAAAATCATGGCCGAAGGATCTAAAGTAGTACGAACGAGCTAGAAGTATGTATTAAGATGTAATGAAATGAGCTTAGTTTTGATTATTATTTGTGTTTTTTTCTATTTTTTCTTTGGGAGCACCTTGAAGAAGGAAGTTAGGGTGGGTGAAGTCTTTGGACGCTGTAGTTACATGCAGCGTAAATTCAATTCTAACAATGACACTCTCGATCTGCTTCCTGTCTGCTACGCAGAGAGATGTATAATTCCTACTATGAAAATCTACAGTACTGTAACATACTAGAGACAGTATGATCTGGCTAAAATAAAATTTTAGAAAGCAGTTAAGGATATCCCAAGGCACTACCTGACGTCAGTGTGTGCATACATCTGTTTTCTAGCACAACATAAGTCAGTTTTAGGTACCAAGTCACTGTTAGAATGCTTGTTTCTGTAAGGTTGACACTCTCTATTAGAATGTGCTCTCGCCGGAACACCCCCCTCTTAATCTAATCACGAGTAGACTGTATATACCTGGTACGAGATAGAAGTACATAAATCGAGCGACGATCAGTAAGCCGTAAGAGTGCCGTAAGTATATGCCTACTCGTACATACGAGAGTATGTGGCGGGCCGGCGCGCCGTCCAAGAGCTGCCCAAGGGTGTACAAGTATGTAGTGTCGTCTCGTCCAATCTTTCACCGCTTGCTCGTCGTCACGCGTCGTGGCAACAACCACGGCCGCGCGATGACGCCCAGAGAAGACGACGAACACGACAACGAGCACGACGATGAAGTGAGCTGCTCCTTTTCCTCCCTCGCTGGAAGCAGCGACGAAGATTCCATCTCCATCATCGCCGAGCATCCCGCCGACGACAACGACGACGATGAGAACGGCAGAGTTGGCGATGGAGGCGTAGACCCCGCCCGCGCAGTCACCTTCAACCATGGAGTAATTCCACCGACACCGTCACTTCCAACGTCGAACACCACGTCGTCGAAAAACACGTCGTCGATGAGCCGCGCCGAAGCAGAGACGATGGAGGCCCAGTCCGCCGCGTTCGCCCGTGCGGTCCTCGAGCTGCTCGCGGCACGGGATCGGGATCGGAAACAACAGCGACGACAACGGCGGCGGAATCATCATCGTCATCACGTCCACACGGATGGCTGCGGATGCGGATACGATTCCGACGACGGCGGTGGTGACGGCGGCGATGGCGAGGCGCGCGACGCGATACTATACGCCGGTCCGCTGTGGCTGCGTGCCGAAAGCCACAAACGGTCACGATTGAGTCTCCGTGCGGCGGCGGCAACGGCGACGGGGGGACGCAGTACCGCCATCATCGGCAGTGGTGGAAGTGGAAGCGGAAGCGACAAGCACGTCCGTTGGAAACCGCGGTATGCTGAACTGCGCCGAACTCGTCGTCGCGGCGGAAGCGGCAGTACGAGCAGTGCGTCTACCGTGGTGCTGTCGTACTACGAGGACGGTCCCGCGTCGAGTACCTCGTCGTTGCTATCGAGTTCTAGTTTCGATTCAGGAGGCGGAGGAGGAAGCAAAGCAGCGGGTGTGACTGAGGTTGCGGATGGAGGATTGATACGCACCGACGTGCCGCTGTCGATGGCGACCGTCGTTCGTTGCTACCGCCCGACGTCGGTGTCGTCGAAATCGCTACCCTCTCGCAAATCGTCGTTTCGATCGCATTCACATTCGAGCGATGGTGGTAACCTCGCCTCGTCGTTCCTGACCGATGACAGCGATGCGTTATCGGAGGGCGTTGACAATCTCGACGCTAGCATCGGCCGTGGTTGGGAGGGAACCACGAGCGTTATGGGGAGAATGCACTCGTTTGAAATCAGCATTGGCGGCAGCGGATCCGGTAGTGGTGGGAAAGGCGGTGATAGTGGTAGTGGTGGTCGTAGGACGTGGATCTTTGCGACCAATTCTGATGCCGGTAGAGGGGCGTGGATCCGCGCCCTTCACGAGGGGATGAGCGGAACGGCTACGACGTCGGCTGCGGCTGCGACTACTGCCTCTACCACCACCTCTGCCACTACCTCTGCCACTATCTCTGCCACCTCCATTGCCTCCGGATATTCCTTGAAACCCACAATAAAACCGGCAGCGCCCCCTCGTCGAAAAATAATCCCCCCCCAACATCGAAGGGATGCCAAGGCCTTTCTCAAGGCACGGTCGGCAGTAGCAGCGGCGAATGCGGCAGCTATGGCGAATGCGGCCACCACCACCGACGAACAACCACAAGAAGCGACGGCGGAAGCGGCGAAAAAATCACTCGCGGCCGGTCTCGAGGGAACATCCATTGTGGTTCCCACGTGGTGGACGGATCGGTTGTCGGCGGAGGAGGACAACGTGGATGAGAAGGAAAAAGAAAAAGACGAGGGAGACGGTAAGGACGAAGAGGATAAAGATGAGTTCGAGGAGGAATTGGAGGCGGACACCACCACAGCTCCTCCTTTTTCTGCATCCAAGGACGTTGACACTGGCGAGGAAAGTGGTGACGGCGACGACGACGATGTGTTGGATAATCTGAAAGTCTTCTGGCGCGATCTTGGCCGTCTTACCGTCGTCGTTGACGACCGCACCTTTCACGGTAGCAGCGGTGGTTGTGGCAATGGTGGTGGTGATAACGGCAGCGTGGGTCCAGAGCGGATCCTCGGAGCATTGGCACGCAGCATCCTCCAATGCGACATGGAGGCATTCGATTCCGCGGAGGAGAAGAAAGATGGGGTTGCGACAACAAAAAAAACGGCAATGGCGGCGAAAAAAGCGACGAGAATCGATGAAGCCCATGCTGTGGAATACGCGCGGGATGTTTTGGGGGCGTGTCTTCTAAGTTCTCGTGCGAGACGGCGGCGGCGGGACCACGACGACGATGATAGTGATAATGATGATGGAAAAAGCGACGAAGGCAACGGTAACAGAAACGACGGCAATGACGTCGGAGAAAGCGCGGTCCGAATGGGCGTGGACGTCCTCATGGGAAGTAGTCAACGTCATCGTCGTCCCGGGGAGGATGATCCGGATATCGCTGATCCGGCGGATGCGGCAATGGTCATACGGTCGACGGCGAAGCGAAGGGTACACATTTCGTGCCGGCACATCGACGAGTACGAACAACTCGAAGACTCAGACGAAGACCACGACACAAGCGACAAACAACACGAAATCAACGACGAACAACACAACGGTGACAACGAGGAAGGCAGCACAAACGGCAAAGGGAAAAATAGTCATCCTCCAAAGACGCGCTCGGATAAAAAAGTTCGAATGCATCGTGAAGCATGGATGCACGTCCGGCGCGGCAGCAGCATTGGCGTTGGCGGTGACGGCAGGGCCAAGACCAGTAGCAATAGCAGCAGCAAGTCCCGCAAGATCAAACGGCGGTACTGCGTAGTAACGGACGGGGCATTGACGATGTACAAGCGCGACGCGCCTCGGCCGCATGCACTCAAGGGTCAGTTTTCGTTGGTGGGTGCGGCGCTGGGTGCGTGGGAGATTTTCGATGCCGCGAATGCGAATGCTACGACAGCGACGTCGTCGCAGGATCCTCCTCCTGTCGTTGCCCCCCCCTCCGCTAGTGCGAATGTGGGTCGAATACGATTCGTGCTGTGTGTCTTCGTCGTCATTGATAACATTGACGATGATCAACATGATGATGGCAGCAACAACGAAAGCAATATCAACAAACAGCGACAAAGGAAGGAGCAGCAGCTCTGCTTCGAGGATGCTGCGACGTTTATGGAATGGCGCGATGCCCTCATTGCTGCCATTGAGGCATGTTTACCTTCCCGTAGTGGAAGTAGCAGTGCTCTGGGCAGAAGTGGCATCGGAAACGGCGGCGGAGGTGGTGGTAGTGGCGGTGGTGGCGGCGATGGGAGTTCCACAATGACTGCTGGTGATTTTACATGGTTCCTCCCACCGCCGCCGCGTGACTCACCACTACACTTGCATTCATCGTCGCTACCGCCACTGCCGCCGCCTCTGGAACTCATTCCGACCAAGAGATCTTCCATTTCGGCGGTTTATGCCAAGTCGAAGCACATAGCCGGCAAGATTTTGCCTTCGTCCCTCACGGGTAGTTTGCATAGCGAATTGGGTTTGGGCGAGAGCAGTGCTCATGGTGGTGGTGGCAGTGTTCTTGGAACTGTTGGCGATGGCGGCATACACGTTGTGGTTGTGGCACCGATCGGACCGTCGGTGTTGGTTGAAATACGCACCTCAGAAATTTACAGTGTTGGTGGTTGCAACGATATCTTTCTGTACGTGTGTCTACTTTTGATCTGCTATTTCTTTTTATGTTTGTAGTTTCGCCAGGACGTTTCCCGCTTGCCATGTTGTATTATTATGTTTTCAAAATGCTCAAATTTTTTTGTTTCTTGTTTAAAAATCGTTATTTTGGGCAAAACACAGGACGGTGAAAGCAACGTTGGTTCAAAGATTTCAATTGACGGGGGGTGCCAGGGGTAAAATCAAGAAGAGAGAGGATCTGATCCGCCTCGATTTCTTGAATGGATCGGTGGGGGAAAGCCACGCTTGATTTTTTTTTTCAGGGACTGGTCAATTCCAGTCGGAGGAACACTGTATGACGAAAGGGTGGGTACCGAACTACAAGTTACGCCGTAGGTGTATTCGTCTTGATCGGCGGACTCTCTCTTGGAGTTTCGACGCAGCCTATTTTTCTCATTGCAAGACATGACAACAATAGCACTATAGAAATACGTGTATCAGTTGATAACTTGTATGATAACACATTCAAATGTGTTCGAAAAAATATTTGAATAATCTCTACATGAGTACGAAACCGAACAGTATGTGTCTACGTAGCATCTAAACATGTTACGTTTAATACTACACGAATAACGGTGCGGCTGCGCATCGTTATTTGATATGAAGTTCCTAAGTGTTACAGAATAGTTTTGCGACTACTTATGTTGTCATCATCTAGATATCACCTACACTACTCGCGTATCAGATATACATACCTTTTAGGATAATTTACTACCGGCTACTTACAAACACATATTAAGAATAATTACTTGTACAGGCCCCCCTTACTTGTAACATGGACAACCTTATACAGCATTCGAAATTTTTGATCAGCAAAAAAATCAAACAAAGACTTGCGCTCGATTTGAGCCAGATTTGTCTACGTCACTAATTTTACTTTTTCTTATTCAAAAGTAAAGTACCATCAATACAATTTCCAACAGGACCTACTTTTAATATTTTTTTGCACCCACCCACCATCCCCCAAGTTTCACCTGGCTTGGGCTGGTATTAGCCTTTTAGCCTAATAACAGTACTTAGTACNGGGCGTCAGAGGTGTAAAGCCCAAAGTCTGTCCGTTAAGTAGAGATTCCAGTAAGGAAAGTGTTCGTTGAGTCCGGTCCCCACTGTAAGTACATTAACAAGTATTTTTTGGAAGGCCGCTGCAACTGAAGTGGTCGTACAATATCGATTTTGATCAGGGCGAGAGTAAACTTTACAACATGTACATGAACAGTGGAATGTTTGACGGTGGCACAACATTCATTCGCTACAGTGCGCGAAAGAACAAATAGGCACCTTAACAAGTGCCTTTTGGATACCAAATGTTGCAAAATTACCACAAATACACATTGTGCTGATGTCTTTTGAGGTAGTATTTCTGAGTTCCACATTAAAATGGCAAACGGAATTTGGAAATCTCCTTTGTGAAAGATGTCAACGAATTCGCGCGGATCGGGGCATGCCTCCCATGATCGGTACGAAGAAGTGGATTAAGTACGAAAAGCCAGAGTAGAGTTAAGTATGCTTATACTTTGCTCAGAGTTGCAATGTGTTCAAAATCCAAAAGGGTAAATATTATTGCAATTGCAGAAGGGGTTGGAGAAGAAGAAATTGTTGATCCGCGGAGGATACCGGATCGGTGATGCGCATTAGCGCGCACACCAGCACACGATATTGGC
>JALLOR010000437.1:0-10014 GCA_036939395.1 Porosira glacialis
TATTGTAGTTCAGATTAGAGTTGATCTCACTGAGTCCCAAGATGCTCACGCTCTGCTGCCCATACTGTAATCCTTCATCGCTTCATTCCATTTGTTCATTGCTGTGTCAGGATGCGCGTAATGGGAATTCTGGAAGCCTAGTCGCATGACCTTTCACTGCTAATCTCACAAATGATTTTTGTATTTAAAAATGATTAAATTATATGTTTTTGTCTAAAATCCTTTACTTTGTGCGTAAGTAGGTCATACTGTATTCGCAGTGGTAATCATATTGTCCATTTCATTAGTATTAAAGCATTAATCATAATTAATCCTTTATTTCTATTTTGAAAATGGCCGTATGTAGCTTTTCTACCAAAAGAGTCATTTTGGGATTATTAAAGGATTGTTTTTAGAATAGCGGATTAATTACGATTAATGTAGATTATGAGATTTTTTAAATTAAAACGGTACTGTACTGGCCTTGAGTCAGTATATGATTAAAAATGGATTAAATGAATGCAACTTCAGGATTTTAAAAGGAATAAATTAGTGGTGCTGTGACATCCACGTGACTAAAATATATACAATCTGTACTGCCAATTATTTGTAATTTTATCAATGTGACGTTTAGTCATTATTTTAATCTTGATACGGCACTACGGAACAAAGACTACATTATAAAAATCATATATACATCATAACGATGTCATTGTATATTAACCTGCGATATGTACCATACTATGATAATTCTATGTAATAGCAAATATATATTTGCCACATTGGTTTTATCCTGTACTGGTTTTTCTGTGTGATGTATTGGGTTTTCTGTGTGACATATTGCTCAAACTCGACAAGCAGTCATAATCAAGAAATAAGAACAACAACCAGGTACTACTAGTAGAATAATCAAATAATCACAGCAGAAATTCTCTAATGTATGTATGTGACTGAATATATTGTACCCGTAGGACTATAGGATTTTTTTTAAACAAGTGGTTTAATTATTTTATTTTCTACTTCTACTGGCAGAGATAGCTGCACACCTTTCCTGATTCTCATCATCATCTTTCACACTATTATTGATATTGTTGCTACTATGGCGGCGTTACCTGCACTTAATTTGCCTGGATCTTCTTCCANAAATAATCACAGCAGAAATCTATCTAATATATGTATGTGACCGAATTTATTGTACCCGTAGGATTGTAGGATTATTTTTAAACAAGTGATTTCATTATTTTATTTTCTACTTCTACTGGCAGAGCTAGCTGTATACCTATCCTTCTTCTCATCATCATCATCGTTCATGTTATCATTGTTATTGCCACTACTATGGCGGCGTTACCTGAACTTCCTTTGCCTGGATCTTCTTACAATTTGAGTTGAGTTTGGGTGGTGCGATTGTCCTTGATCATGTGAACCTTTCCGGTGAGTCTTCACATTTCTTGCAAGGATGCCTCTGCCTCTACTTGTTGCCAATTTGAGGGAACGTCTCGACAGTGCCAAGTTGAGTCATTTATTTTCACGATCGAAGGGATTCTTTACACATTTTCTTGCACCGCTTTTTGTCTCATCTTTCGAACGTGATAGAGATACACAATGAGTGAGAAATTAAATTTAAATTGGGCACTTCAAAGGCTAACAAAAAGTAAACTGCGTAACGTACCAGGATCATATGCATGGTATGTATGGTCATCAGGGCTGTTCCTTGTGCAGTCAGACCAATTCGGGCGGTGAAAACTTGCCAGAGACGCCTCCCCACGTCAGCCGACAAACGCTAGTCTCAATAGGCACCATCTTGGAGAGGCAGACGGCTGTCAGGATAGCTCAAATTTAAAAAGGCCCAACATGCGTGATAGCGGTGTAGGATGTGACCCACGCAACTTCTGACGACCTTATCAACAGTGGGAACAGGAAGGGTGTGTATCACCCACAGTGATGTACTTGATTTGGCACCGATTGGTGGAGGTCACATGGTGGCTCGTTGGAGCTTTCTCAAGTTCTTGGTTTTCCTATTTTATGAAAAATGAGGACGGTGATGAAGCAAATCTAACTCTCTATTTGTGCTGGTAGAGAGATAGACTTACTGGTGTACAACACTTAGCACTTACTCCTCGTAGCTTCAAATTGCATGCAAGTAGGTTTATGTACAGTACTTGTACTGGGGATTAGATGTGGTAATCTACGACTCTCTAGAGAGAGAGGAATACTATGGAAAAATAAAAACTTTAACGATGTTAACTTGTACCTTATAAAGCGAAAACGAAAAGATACACTGTCCAGGGCCAGCAGTAGGCACCAGAGTGCAATGAGTAACGAATAGGCAGGGGGTTCGTGCGAAGTCAAAAAAAATCAAATCAAAAAGTTTTCATGCAGGATTTGCGGTTGAAACCCGAAGGAAAGGGGGAAATTCCGCGACTTGTGTACCTGTAGGATTCCTTGTGGCGTGCGTGGTACTTGTGAGTACCGGATGGCTGTCATCTGCTGGTAGCGCGAGAAGAGTACCTGTAGTAGGGAAGTGTGTGTAGGTCGGTGGTTTACATGTTGTACCGGTTGAGTACCGGATGTTCGGGAGCAGGGAGGGTGTGTTCCTTGTGGTGTGCGTGCAAGGACGATGGCGGTGTGTCTTAGCATGGATTTTGGTGGCTGTTGGTGGCAAGTGCGGTCGAAAAGCACTCTGACGGAGCGATTTGGTAGATCACGTCCATCGTGGCGGAGGGGGAGGACTCGGGATAAGTATGCTAGATCTAGCTATCTAGAATACCCTCCGGCCTGGGAATCATTGGGTGACCTTGTTTTCGATCTTGATTTGTAGGGGCACTGAGGTTGGGGGGTGGCGGCGGCCGTGGGAGGGTGAGAGGGTGGTGCCGCGAGTTTGATGGTGGTCGGAATTACAGGTGTGGGGTGCGGCGAGGATCCTGGGATACATGCATCATCGTAGTCGTGGCGCCATCCGGTCGCGTCTCCATTGTCCGGGGATGAAGAGGGGAAGTCTCTTACATAGGATATCCTATTCCAAGTATGTAGCAAGGTGCGGGCGGGGGGTGAAAATTTTGTTTTTCGTGTCACGGAAACTAAAGATTGTGCCATCCTCCCTTTAATGTTCACTCCTCTGTTGATCCGTTGAGGCGGTGCTGACGATGGCTAAATCGCGATGCTTCGCCTTCAATGCGGCCATCGAGCCCAACACCCCCCCCTTTAATGCCCTCTCCTCTGTTGATCCGTTGAGATGGTGCCAAAGATTTCCAAATTGCAATGCTTCTCCTTTGCCGCGACCATCGAGCCCGACACCCCCCCCTTTAATGTTCACTCCTCTGTTGATCTGTTGAGATGGTGCCGACGATGGCCAAATCGCGATGATCCGCCTTCGTTGTGGTCATCGAGCCTGGCATCCCCCCCTTTAATGTTCACTCCTCTGTTGATACCATTTAATTGAGGGGGTGCGGACAATGGCCAAATCATGAGGATTCTCCTTCGCCGCGGCCATTGAGCCCGTCACCCTCCCCCTTTCATGTTAACTTGTATGTTGATCCGTCAAGGCTGTTGTACACCGTTTCCCTTGATTCATTAGTGATGCACACCGCGTCCCTTGGTATTCATCCACCAAGAAGCAATCCCGAGGACTGGTGGAGAGGATACGTCCAAAGAAAATGACATCATAGCGCTGTTGCATTTGTGAGCCACTCACGCCATTTACTTTGTGGTATCGGCTTTTTGTTATGCCAAGCCAAGTCATCCTCCTCCTCAACATATCTACGGGTAATACTTAGTGTACTCGTAATAGGGGCAAGGAGAAGTGGCTAGTACGTAGGTTATTCCTAGTATATAACACCTCCTCCCATCCATTCTCCCAGTCACTATCTCTGTTGCTGCTGTGCTCTCCTCCCTTCACGTTCACAACATCACCGCCAACAACAATGGTGCATGCCAAGAGGAATGTGAATAGGATCAGGAGACTTGTTACTGCTGGTCAATCTTCACCAACAACAGTGGCGATTTCCAAGAGGAAGGTGCACATGGTCAGGAGACTCATCACCGCTGGTCAGTCTCCACCTTCTTTCCTTCCAGGGTGTGATGCTGCCACCAACAGCAATGGTGTATGTGGAAGTAAGGTAAGTTTATGCTTTCTTTTCTTCGAAGGCGTGATGCGTACGCCGCCAACAACAGTGTCGTCTACTTGTGAAAGGAAGGTGTGGAGGGCCAGGCAAATCCTCACTGCCGGTCCATTGCCACCCTTTTTCCTTCCAATGCGCATGCCGACAATAATGGCACCTGTCGAGATAAAGGTGTGGAGGGCCATGTGACTCGTCGCCGCCGGTCCATATCCACCCTCTTTCCTTCCAAGTCACAATGCTTCCTTCAACAGCAGTTATGCCTGCTGAGAGGAAGGTGCGGAGGGCCGGGCGACTTGCCACTGCCGGTCCATATCCGTCCTCTTTCCTTCCAAGTCACGATGCCACTGCCAACACAAATGGTGCCTACAAAAGGAAGGCGAATCCATGTCCTCGCTCCTGCTGAGGCGCGGTGCTGCCGCCACCAACAACAATGGCGCCTGCCGAGATAAAGGTGCGGAAGGTCGGGCGACTCCCCACCGCCAGTCCATCCCCACCCTATTTCCTTTCAAGTCGCGATGCCACCGCCAACAACAATGGCGCCTGCCGAGAGGAAGGTGCTGAGGGCCGGGCGACTCATCACCGCCGGTCCATTTTCGCCCTGTTTACTTCCAAGTCACGATTCCACCGCAAACAGCAATGGCACCTACAAAGAAGGATGCATTTCTACCCTCTTTACTTTTGAGGCGCGATGCTGTCTTTGCTACCAACAATGGCGCCTGTTGAGAGAAAGGCGCGGAGGGACGGGAGACTCATCACCGCCAGTCCATATCTGCCCTCTTTACTTCCAAGGAGCGATGCCGCCACCCTCAAAAATATCACTTTCCAATAGGAAGGTGTGGACCCCCGTCGTTGAACCCTTTGTTGGAGAGTTGAGGCGGTGATGTGTGAGAATCAACACTTCTTCCCCACGAAACTCTACATCCTGCGCTCACCAATGTCACCGCTGCAGCCGTTGAGATCAAATTCCGAGCACAACGTTGGTTCCCCCCCAAGAAAACGAAACGCCTCTGCCCTTCCTCCAACAAAGTTAACGCCTCCCGTGCTTGGGCATGTTGCCGTCACCGCGGACGTTTAGATCACACATCGCTCACAACGGCTTCGATTTCACCCTTCCCGTGAGAGAAATGAGAAGCAAACCCTCTCGTCAAGACCGTCCCGCTTCCAACAAAGGTGTCACCTTCCGCGGTTTACAACGTCTCCGCCACCACGGCTGCCAAGAGAAAATGTCGAGCACAACGGCTTCCTGCACAAGAAATTGGAGGCCACTACCCTTATCACAGTTGCCCCTCTTTTGACGAAGGTGCCACCTATCACGCTTGCCAACGTCGCCGTCTCCGATGGCATCGATAGGACATGCTGAGCGCAACGGATTCATTGTTTCACCTCCCCCCTAGAGAAATGAGAGGCCAACGCCTTCCTCCTCCTTCCCAGTACAACATCGATGTTGCCGGTGTCTTCGTCGTCGATGTGATGACTACCCCTGCATCCACTCTACCGCACGTACCATTGCTGAGGTGTGATAGGTTGGGTTTTGCTGCCCTGTTTCAGTGAAACCGCCTCAAGGTAGTGGGTGTTGCTGCACCGTGTCACAGTGAAACCGCCTCACAGGACGCCGACAACCCGTTACTGCCGGTTGGTCGCCATGTTGAAGTATTTGACTGATCAACGCGCAGATCAGGTAGACCTACGTGTACATGTAATGAATGGACTAGGCTACAGCCGGTCAGTAGCATCATGGAGATCCTGTGCATATGTGTAAGGATTCACACATGAAGGGGTAGTACAAGTACTATTTATATTTTTCGCAGAAAGTCATGGCGAGTTCAAATTGGGCTGGTTTCCTGTAACGCCAGAAGTGGCTGATTGTCAATTGTGACGGTGTTCTGACAAGCAGCGCAGGTATGACGTGCTGTAATATCAATGGATATGTGCGTACGGCGGCCATAATAAATCATGTACCAGGCTACATATGTGGCTACATACGTGCCACGTACCAAGTCCTCACATAGGACTAATGCTCACGGTACACGTTATAATGACTCATTGGAAGGAGGTAATGTCCTACAAGCATCTATTTGGTCCTTTTTCCCCTTATACAGTGCCTAATCACCCTGTACTTGCTATGAGCAATATAGATTAACCCTCTTACACAGATTAACCACTTGTCATGTTACCCCTCCTCCCTAATCTGTCCGTACGTAGACTCTTGCCAACATACTCTTACAGAACACTGGGCGGTAACACTCGTTGTACATAATGGAGACTTGTTTCTGTGTGAAAATAAATAGTCAAACTCTTTTATGGTGTGATGTAGCATGATGTTTTGTGTTACTTCAAATGAAGGAGTGTAAAGCTCTACGACGAGGAAATTTACATACATCAAGAAGGTGTGCTTCATACAAAAGCAACACAGTATCAGTAACTTTGAATCTCTACTGTATGGGGGAAATTCTGAAGACAAACGATAATCTAATATTGGGAGAAAGTGACCTTCAAGAAGCTACACATACCCATATTCTCAACCCTTGCTCATCAGCACTCCACGATACAAGTAATTGTGCAATAAATCCTTTATCAAAATCAACATATTCTAGATCGAATGTCAAATCGTCGACACAAGCTACAGTTAATGTAAAAACATGTGAGTTCACTCAGGCCTTCGCTACCTGGTACTGGCCGACATCTAATCTTCGATATGATGTATTTGCGTCTGCTTCAACCAACTCAACAAATATATCAGCGCCGACACCTAAAATTAACAATGCAAAGGCATACATGACTCGGAGTAGCTCAATAAATGGCATGGCAATATCTTGAATAACTGCGTATCAGCTCGGCCTCTAAATGGCAGAACACTAAGTGATTCAAACAACGGAATGTCTGCTTAGCCTATCAACAATATTGGCTCTGCACTAAGTGATACAAATAACGGCGTACCAGATGAGTCTCTCAACAATATAGCCTCCACACTAAGTGGTACAAAAAGTGGTGTAGTGGATCAGCCTCTCTTCAATATTGGCAGCGAAACAAGCAATACACTCAGCGTATCAGCTTGGCATCTCAACAACATTGGCGGCGCAACAAGTGATACAATAGGAAATGCTGAAGTTCCTCTCAATAATATTGGTACTGCCAAGAACAATAATACTACGGATTCCGATTTATCTAACGTTGGCAATCAAGTCGCATCAAATAACCTCCGCATAGACAGTTATATACACTTGCACAACAGCGGACTTCGAACTCGGAAACGAATGACAACTACAAGTACGATACAGCGGTACTTGTACTAATATCTTCTACGTACGTAGTCACTGGGTCACTGTCAGTCAGGAGATATCTTCTATAGGAGATCGGGGTAAACACTACAACACTCATTTCATTATTGTGTGTAACAGTAAAGTGTGTCACCCCAAAACTTCTCTCTGTGCTTCGATCGCTCTCTGATCAACTTCTCATACTTCTTTGGTTCTCGCTGTCAACAATCATTGGACAACGCGAATATCTCGACTGTGCTTGCCATCGTTCCCAATCTCAGCAAATAATTAATTTAAAAAGTAATTAACTGTCATCTTTTATTTCATCATGGCAGCACCAGGAGCAGCGGCATCAGCATCGGTGGTAGTGGCAGGTATGGCGGCGATGGCGGGAATGGCAGTAGCGACACCACCAACAACGCCACTATTGACTTACGCCGACTATTTCTCTGACGTGATCAACGATCCCTACAATGAAAACATGACAGTCATTTACGACGACCAAACAACAACCAGCGGTGCCAATCCTTTCAACCACAAAGCCACTGCGGACCATGTTGGGGCTGATCCCCACCCGGACGCCTACATTGGGTTCACCACATATGGGTTAATGTCGGTGTGCAACTTTTTCATCCTCCGCCTCTATAAGGTACCCACGACGAGAGTGGCGCTGCACTCCCTGTTTGAAGGGAAATTAATCGCCAACATCAGCAACATATCTTCCTTTGGACCAATGTTCACCAAGATTCCAGCGCAAGGTTTCAATATCACGACAGAGGCGGTCCTCCCAAGGATAGTGAACGTCACAACAAACTTCAACGTCTCAGGGGGGCAATGCAGCAACAATACTGGGGCCATATGCCCAGGGGGGGAAATGGTACCAAGTCCGTTGAAACGCACAAGCTCACACACACCCACTACAAGTACACGATAATGAGCTTGGTGAAGAGCTACACGCTGAGGTAAACGTGGGAGACACTGTGAGCCATCATTATTGCAAACAACGATGCAGTACTGTGCGGTCCCCTTTTAACAGAATTTTGTGTTGCTACAGCAAAGTGTGGGGTACAGACGAGCCCATATCTTCTGGCCAGCACACTTAATACACCGTCGATCATTGTGGCAGATAACATCTTCTTCGAGCAGCAGAGGGAGTACCTCCACCAGGATCTACCCACATTTGTTGACCCCAATGACGAGGAAATATCGGCAAAGAATGCCTTTGCGCAGGCGGGTTCCGCCTTTGAAAGGTGCACGACGAATTCAATCACAACTGCGCGAACGTCACGGTTGAAGACCAAGACCCCTACCGAGTGGTTTGGACCGGCCATCAACACCATCTTCAAGATCCAACGTGTGTAAACGGAAGCACACCCCCCCACTGTACATACTACGAAGTTGCTAAATCTCTGAAGTTCATGACGAGAGTGGCCCTGGAGAAGGCATATGATGACTGCTCAATGGATAGCTGGGGGCAGCCACCACGATGTCACTGGTAGCAACACCGAACTTTGGCATGGAATTTCTGCGGGACGGGGCACGGGCGCGGATCATTATGACCTCATGATGGCGTTTTCTCTTTTTCAATCTCTCTTTCAGAGTCATGTGTTCACCAGATTGGGACTGGCAGATATGTCAGTGTATCTGGAAGCGGTGGACATAGCGGCCTCGGGCGCAATGGGAACGACGATATTTGACTCATAAAATATATAGAAGTTGAGAGGATACCTTTTCCCTCGTAACTCTACAGGTGGACAGTTGATGCTGTTTTGGTTAAACGAGGGGAAGGACACACACAATGGTCCCTCCCATCCTATGTTGGCGGTGATTCTGACTGTTCTTCTCAGTAGCTACACAATGATGGTGCCTCTGCTGATCACGCGGACGATGGTTGATGAAAGGTTCATGGAGAAAGTGTTGATGGCGGTGCATTTGGTATGGTATTAGTGGCA
Source organism: Porosira glacialis (assembly GCA_036939395.1). Taxonomy (NCBI): domain Eukaryota; phylum Bacillariophyta; class Thalassiosirophyceae; order Thalassiosirales; family Thalassiosiraceae; genus Porosira; species Porosira glacialis. The sequence continues at coordinate 9,307 of JALLOR010000437.1, forward strand.
CCATTACACCTACCAACTTCCTGTCCCACAGGCACAAGATGCAAACACAATCATCCCCCCATCAAACTTCTCTGGAATTTTTCAAGACATTCCCGATTCACCCCTCTTCCAACTCTGCCCCTGCAATGAGTGGCACTTGCACCCTCGCCACAGATGCCAGCTATATCATAGGAATCATTGTAACCGCTTCCACAGTAACTCTGGTCATTCACGGCTCGATATATGGCGTCGTCGCTATGCTGAAAAACGGTGGTAGCATAACTGGTGGAAAGTTGGATAAGGGGAAACGGAAGGGCTAAAACAAATACCCCACCCCCCAGGACACAATCAAACGTTGCTTGTTACAGGAGAGGGGGGGATTCTAGCGCAAGTGATGATTGCTATGGCAGGAGAAATGATTGATGATAATTGTAGATACAAAAAAGATAAAGTGTTGTAGTTGACATGACTTTGCTAAAATATTGAGACTTAATTCTAGTTCTTGTGATTTGGCTGATTCTGCATCTCTGGCCGATTCTAGCTTTTTTGTTATTGATGAAATTAGTAATAGTATTGTGTGACTCTCCCAATAGGGAGTCTTTCATGTCATGAACTTTTCGCACCAGGAAGCTTGAATAATACATATGGGCTGGTAAGTACAACACAAAAAATTGAAATAAGACTTTTACCTCGTTAGCATGTATGTTCTAGCGCGCTTTCGCACATATT
>JALLOR010000438.1:0-10004 GCA_036939395.1 Porosira glacialis
ATACTCGACGATATTTTTCATCCCCATCGTTTGATTTGTTATTATATCGCCTCCTGGCCAATAAATAAATAGGGTACCTCAAATTGTTTGGTGCCTTTGTGTTACTAACAGGAGTTATTATCTCTCGAAAAGTGAGTGCTTCAGTTAATTTATCCCGATGCATCCCGTGTTGTGATGTGGCTGCAATAGCCTTAAAATTTATTTGAGCTACATCGGAAAAAGAGGAAATAAAATCAATGGGGATTTTAATGATGGAAATTGTGATGGATCGCTGAGTTGACAACTTGATCAATTCTTCTCTTCTTTGACGAGGCATCGAAGACTCAGAAATTCCAAATGTTGTGTGCAAGAAAATAAATGTACCACTGAAATGATATATGATGAGCTCGTAGTCATATTTCCCTAACACTTGTGCAACAACCTCCCAGCCCTAGCCACGCTTATGAAGCAATTCATGATATGTGGTGCCTGCTGCTTTGCATACTAGTTCATTACAATGCATTGTCTAAACACCATCACCGTCATCACTTTCAGCACCATTAAGAAAGTTAAGGACGACTGAAAAACCTCCTTTCAGATCTTCTTCGGTGTAGCCAGAAGTATCATAAATGTCTTCACTTGTATCTAGAAACTTATAAAATTGGAGGGTATCAATCCAATTTCCTTTTCCACATATGTTCTCCGTCGCCACAATTTGAGAGGACAGCCAATTATCAGGTACACCTGTCTTCCATGAACACAAGGCATATATTCGCGTTGGTGTCGTTTGATACTGTTGCTGAATTTCTTCAATTTTTGGGATTGCTTGCTTCACTATATCCCCTGCCAAACCACACCTTGTCTGGAACCTCTCCACATCAAACATAAAGCAATCGGTAATCACTTCAAGTCCAAAGTAATACAGTGCACCAATTTCAATAATCTGGAGTGCAATGTGTGTTCTTAGACCAACGCGCCAAAGATTATTGCAAATTGCTCTAATATAACATTTGTGAGACTCTGATACCTCTTCTGACTTTAATATATGATCCGTTGGTAGGCTTCAATTAGCTTGGAATCCATATCTCGGTCAAGCGTGTCCATTGGAACAAGACATTTAATAACAGCATGCTCATTGTAAAATTTACGGCGTTCCAATATGTTTCTTGTACTTCCAATGTTATCAGTTTTAGGTCAGCATTGAAAACACCGTAGACTTCCGATCGAGGACTATTACTGTTGTCATAACGATGGGGTTGCATCGAAGACAAATTGTTTGGGTCGAGAACCCAATCATTTTCTTTAAGCTCTTTGAATATCTTGACACATTCTATATATGCGTAAAATGTCTCTAATTTACTTTGATTGACAAGATACGCGCATCAGAGGCTGATCGTATAACAAAAATGCGAATAATGGCCGTAACATGTAAGAATTTAGATACAAAGGAGGGTCCATCTAATTTTAATATACTTGTACTAACTCACGAGGCGTAGTTTACTTCTGAATTGACTCAGTTCTAAGCAGCATGACCTAAGAAGGGAAGTTGAATACACTCGTTCTTATCGCCACATTATCCTGGAGCTCTAGGGTTTGGACTGAACAAAATGCCATTTTTATTATTAACAAAAATCAATCAACTCAAAAGAGATTCAGTGCCCACATTATGCCAAACAAAAGGTTAATAAATTGAGTACCAGGTACATCTAAACGATTTTCTTATCAAAATCGCAAAAAGTTCAATTTCTATTATTATCAGTCCGATAAGTCTAACAATATTTAAATTTATACGTCTGAATCGACTCATTTTTAAGTAGCACGTCGATTACAAAAAGGAAGCATGGACCCGACCTGATGTCTTCCAAATTATTTTCACTGAAAGCGCAAGAATAGGTTGGTGCCATATTTTCGTCACTTTGTTCTTTGTCTGTTATTCCGAATGAAACCAGCATGTATTAAAAATGAATAGGTCGATCACGTTTGGCAGATCGTTAGGTGCAGACTATCACTGTTGCCGATCTGCCCAATATTTACGCCACTGCTCTTTGCCGTCACCCTGTTTCACCTCATTGCCATTCACTTGTTCGAAGTTTTGAATAATCCCTCCTGCATTTTGGGGTTGAACGCATTGCTCACAATCTGTGTCGGCAGGTAGAAAAGTTTGAAAAGTGTTCTCATTTTGTTGAAGCTCCTTTGTAGTCTCTTGTCCGTCGAACTCTTCGTACACACCTACCATTTCTACCCTATCGTTCGACGATCCTCCACGAAGTTCACGTTTTATCCTTTCCTTCGTGGCGGTTTCATCTTCCTTATCCGCGTATCCCAACCAATCCCGGCGCTGTTGGGCAGCATCCTCTTTTTCGTTTATACCAATGTCCTTACTTGGATCCTCCAAACTTTCCGCGCGAATATTGCGCCATTTGGCGTTACAGTGCAAGCTACGAACGCTGGTCACCCTTTTGACGTAAATATCCGTTTCCGAACCCCCGACAATCTTTTTTGACAAGCTGTGTAGTGCAACAGCGCATTGTCGAAAGCGTGCGACGGAAGTAAGACGATCCCTTAAAATCACATAGCTGGTACTTTTGGGAAGCAACATTAAAATCGACTTGAGTGCTCTGAAAAGCATGGCTCCACTTCCTTCGCTGCAGGGGTCCTCGTCGCACTGAAGCATGCGTAAATGCAAGTGCCGAAACAGTGGCCGTTCGATAAGATCGATCAACTGGTCGAGTTCCAAGTAGAACATCAGCGAGACATCAAGAGGGTCGATCTGTTGCAAGAACGCCGACGTCGTGAGAAACGCTCCTCCCCAAACGCAAAGCGAAAGTGTCGCGACAATGTTATGGGAGAACGTATGAAGTAGAATGTGAAATAGGCGGGATCTGCGTTCGTCGTAAACAGAGTCGCTCTTGAAACCAATGCTGTCCTTCAAAACATTGCGAAGTTGCTCCGTCTCCGTCGCAGCGAAGAATATGATGCCCAATTGTTGGGCGAAATTCGACACGAAGGCGAGATCCTTGGCAAACGCCAAAAGTTCGTCTTTTACCGTTCGCGCGTCCACATCGGAGGATGTCAATATCGCATCGCGATGTTTCGTTCTGGTCACGACGAAGTTGTCGAGTTCACTTGCGAAAGAGACGAAGATAAATTCTGGCGGCTGGAGCGTGCACATCAGTTCGATGACTTTCGATACGTCCACCATAAGGTTCTGGTGTCGCGAGTGCAAATCGATGAGAGATGCAAACACTTCTCGGTCGCGAGATATCAGTTGATACCGAGCCTGTGTGAGAATGCCTAGGGCAAAGCTAATGGAATTTTGATCCGGCATCGGGTGGACTGTTCTTTCGGGAATAAAATCATCGTCGGAAGCCACTTTCTTTATCTCGTCCGACGGGACAGAGATTATTGGGGCGTAAGAAGACTCGCCTTTTGCGGGTATCGTTATCTTTGCCAGAACCTCGAAGCTTTTGACAAGTATCACCTCGGGTGGGTTATCCACTAATTGGTAAATGATGCAGTCAATGAATTCCCGGGCGTACTAAAAATGCGTGATGTTGTGAAAGGAAAGTCAGATGACCGGTTACCAAACAACTATTTATGAAATGATGCATCAGTACTTACCTCGGCTTTTAGCGTCGCTGGTACGACACTCTCGTACAGGACCACAACCCACTGCAGAGCACAGAGACGCGACAGAATCAAAGCATCGACACGCTCTTCCACCCCATCGCTTGCCCGAAACCATCCGGTGCTAGTACCGGTGTCGATACAAAAAGATTCCGCCGTCAGAAGGCAGTGCACAAATCAAAACAATCGGAGACTTTCGACTCTCGAGCGAGAAAACAACCATACATGGATACTCTCACCTTTCAATCCCCGACCCATCTGGCTTCACATCCATCCGATAAGGCCTCCTCTCGACGGGCGGCGGATTACGAGCGATGAGACCGCCGGGCGAATCCAACTCCTCCCGAAGCGCGACGATGAACCCGCCGAGATGCGGTATGAACGCCTGTCCGTCGCGTCGGACGGCGTTCTGCAGACAGGTGTTTGCCTGATCGGCGAGGCTGTGCGTGGTGTGTTCCGGGAGGAACACGTCTTTCGTTCGTGCCTGGTGGGTGTCACCGATGCTGTGTACCGATTCCGAGCAGCGTCACAATTTAAGTATTCGGATGCAAAAAGCGACGGATTCTCGTGAGCGATCAAAGCAAAAACATCTTACACAAGTCGCGCAACGTTGAAAAGAAGGAGCGTGCCGAGAGAATCGCCTTTGGAAAAGAAAAAAGAGAAGGGGCACAGAGATATCTCACCTGAGCAAAATACCGGGAAGCACGTGGGGTAATGCATTACGAACGGATATCGATGCCGTCGTGAGATTTTGCGGACCCATCGCCGTCGTCTTCGGCCTGCCCGCCCCATCCTCGCCCGAGAAGCTAATGTCGATCCCGATCCCTTCCTTGGCGACGGCAGATTCGAGTCCACCCGTGAGTTGTTGCTGCTCCCCACCAACTCCTGCTCCTCCTCCTTCCCAGTGAAAGCCGGACGGAAACGCGGACGACATGTGCGCCTGTACGATGCGACTCATCCAATACATGGCAACCTTCCTCACGAACGGATCCGGATGCTCATTGGTAAGAACCAAGCTCTGCAATATCTTATCAAAGTTCACCTTCTGCTGCGCATCCTCAAAGTCCTCGTTGTTTGTCACCAACAGCTTGGGCAGAACGCTCATCAAAAAGTCCAGCGCCAAACCCCGAATGGTAGAGTTGGGGTCGGCCACCATGGCAAAAATGCCCCCCAAAAAGAGATGCAAGAACTCGAGAATGGGAGCGCCGATCAACTTTTGGGAGAATTCTTGGAGCCACGTGAGGGTGAGGCGTTTCGTGGCCTTGTTTCGCATGTGGACGAAGCGGGCGAAGACGGGGACGCAGGCGTCGGCGGAGAAGGATCCGCTGTTGATGGCGCCGACTATGACTTCCTTGAGCTTTTTGTCGAGGAGTTCGGCGCCGCTGGAAGATGTTTGTGTTTTATGAATGGCGAGACGACGATGAACGAGAAGGGGTAAGGGCGAAACGGGGCAGAAAGTAGAGGTTTATGTAAGCTTTCAATCCCGGTCGGTGTATGACGACGGTATAATAATGCGAAAAGATTGAGTGAAAATTTACCTGCGAACGTCCAAGTCTACATCGTCGTAGAGGCTACGGAGAATCTCGAACAGTATGAAAAAGTGCTGAACGGCCAAGGACGGAATGACTTTGGTTACGTTGAAGAGAGATTCGGTCGCATAGTACCGCACTCTCTAAGGTACACATGTGAGTGGAAGCGGCGAGAAGATGTGACAAGCCAAGACCCATCTTTCGGTTAGAAAACGGTGAGAATATGAATCCGCACACCCCCCGTTCCCTCGATTCAATCTCACCTGCGAATGATCCTGACACGCATGAACCACACTCGCCAATATCAAATCCCGACACTCCCCCACATCCCTCCGTCCCTCATTCGCCTTCTTCAACCCAATAGCACACGCCGCCAACGCCACCACGCCCCCCTTCCTCGCATCCTCGTTCGTACTCCTCACATAATCGTCGCTCAGCAACAGCAATATCGCCCGCACCCGCCCCAAATCCTCCACGGCCACCAAATTCCGCACCGCCTTCTCGATATCAATCGCCGCAAGACGACGTCGATCGTACCGTTTGTGGGCGAGGCACGCCAGCACGGCGGCCGAGATGGATTTTTGGGAGGAGCGGCGCATGCGATCGCGTTCTTCGTCGGAGCGGTACGAGGGGGGGGAGGCGGTGGTGGTGGGGCGGAGGAAGCGGTTGCCTCGTTGGGACGAGGGGTGGTGGTCCGTATTCATGGGGGGGTAGCGGCTGCCGTGGGTGCCGATGGGTCCTCCGGTGCCGGTGGTACCGCCCATGTCGGAATCGAAGAGGGCGAGGGATTCGATTTTTTGACGCATTGTGGAGAGGACGTCCGCCGCTGCGGAGGGACCGGCGGTGTTGTTGGTCGATGCTGAAGAGGCGGAGGCGGCGGCGGTGGAAGCGGCGTTGGATCCACCCGGCTGGCGGGAGAATCGGTTGTGAGCGGCGTGCACCGAGACGCGGTCCCGCCCCCGCGGCTGGGTCGTCGTCGTTCCACCGCCACGGGAAGTGGTCGCGGAGGAGGTGGGAGGGGTGGTGGCCGAACGAGCGTCCTCGCTGCCCGCGGGTGGACCGCCGGATCCTTCGAGGGGGTGGGATGCGCTTCCGGCGTTGTCGTCGGGGTCGTCAGACGCATTGGACTCCAGTATCTCTCCCAGCACATCATGAGTAGCCATAGCGAGGAAACTGTTGTCCGAACTCTCAGACGTTGGATCGACCCCCGCCGCTTTTCCGGCGCCGGGTGCTGGAAGTTCTGCTGTGGAAATTTTTCCATCGCCATCGCCATTGGCACGGTGGCCACCAACATCGTCGTCGGCATCATCGTCCGCCTCGGTTTCCGTAAAGGTCAACGACAGAGGAGACAGCGGTCCCGCGTCATCCCCGTCCATCCCATCACCCGGTGCATCACCACCGTCACCCTCCACCAATTCCGCCGCGGTACCTCCTCCTCCATCATCGCCTTCACCAATCGCGCGATGATGGTCATCGTCTCCACCATGAAAGGCGAAGGCACTGCTCGAGTGCGCCCCCTCGCTCAGCGCGCAATCGAACGCGGAGGATCCTCCTCCTCCTCCTCCCCGCCGCTTCTCCCGCTGTCGCGAGGGTTTCGACGGGGACGATACAGATGCAGACGCGTGGTTTCCAGAACCGTCATTTTCCGCTCCGGTTGGCGCCGTATCGTCCACGAGAGCGAGTAGTGATATCCGCTGCGCCGACTCGTCTGCGTCGTGCGCCTCTGACTCCGCCTCAATATTGGCGCCTCCTCCGTCGTCATCTCCGTCGTCCCCAAGGGAGTAGCCGGTAAAGTAATTCTTCACCTGCTCGATCTCATCTTCCACGTCGACTTCGACTATGCCTTCGGCTATGCCGTCTATATCGCTGCTCCCACCATCCCCCGAAATGCGGTCCGAGATAACATGGTGGTGGTCACCATCATCGGTCAGGGTCAGGGATAGATCGACATCGGCATCGGTATTCGTCGCGCCGTCCTCCACGTATCCCGCTTCGCCGCTGCCATTGTCGCCATCGTCATAAAAACGGTCCCACGAAAAATGGACGGCCTTCTTCTGTTTCATTTCGTCGTCATCCTCCAACGCCGCTTCGGATCCACCTCCGTCGTTGTCATCCTCCGCTCCTCCTCCTCCGACGACGGGAAGAAAATCTCCCTCGTCTTCGTCCTCGTCCTCCGAGGATGAACTAAACGCATTGCTCGTCGTGGGGATTCGTGTTCGTGCTGGAAGGAATCCTGATGCGGCCGCGAGAGAGGCCGAGGCGATAGCGTCCGTCGTCTGCGTCCCCGCCCCGAGAAAGAACGATGGGAAAGAAATAGAAACGGGTGGTTTTTAAACGCGTGAGTGTGACTAGTTTGGAAGGAACGATAGACGGATGTTTTAGTATCAAAAACTCCCATCGATAAGCACAAGCCCCGCTTCGAGATAAATACGCGGCCGTGGGTTTTCGTCCACACACGGAACAATTGACAGTTTTGGAATATCGAACGAGACATGATATTAACCACCAGCACTGGGGCTTTGAATGAAAAGACGCGACTCATTTCGCGAGGCTTTTGCCACCGGGGAAGTCGTTGCCACCGCCGCCGCCTCTCGTGGTCGTGACTCACCCCGTTTCGTGTCGCGTCGTTATCGTCGTAATTGTCGTTCCCTCCGTAATCCTCGTGTCCTCTCTCTTCCCTTCTTTCAATCGGATCCGACGACGCGCCGCCGCCGCCACCTCCCATCGTCGAGAAGCCTTCGTTCCCACCTCCTCCGTCCACCACCGTGGCATGCTCGTCAACGCTGTTGCTGTTGCTGCCGTCGCCTCCACCGCCGCTGCGAAAACGCCCAGCCCCGACACCGTACCCAGCGACGCCGTAATAAGCATCGTCGTCTATACCATCGTCGTCGTCGTCATCTTCATCGTCCTCGGCGAGAATGTCATCGACCAATCGCCTCCGCACGTCCGCCGGTACGTCGCCCATGGTGTCCGTCGTCGAACACATGGTCAACACTTGCGGTGGAGAAGGGGGGGACGATGAACGACTACCGCCGTCGTCGGAGCCATTGCGGGTGGAGCCGTTGTTTGCGCTCGCATCGGCGGCAGCGGCATCGCTGTCGTCCTCGAATTGAAAGGCGCCGACGCCATCGTCCCGTTGCCGTTGAGGGTACGGCATCTTAGTTTGGAGCCGGAGTCGGAAATGTCTCCGGTACAAGTAGTGTCTCTACCGTCGCGCCGTTGGAATGACGTCGTCGCGACGTGACACGTGACGATGCACTTTATTTGCGCATCTTGACTCTTGGATCGATATTGTCGGTAATATAATAATATGGGGGAGAAACAAAAGGAGAAATAGAGAAATAAGAAAAAGTAGAAAAAAGAAAGGAATAAGGTGAGGTCACTACGACGGGGCGGCAATAGCAATATTTATTCGAGTACGGGGAAATTGGGACATACTTTGCTTCTGCAGTTGTTAGGTCCATCGGATTTTTCACCGCAGCGGCATAGCTTTCCCTGATCTCTGGGAAAATTATGTGTACAGGCACGTGGAATATATATTTTGGTCTCTCGGCTGATATCCATGGGTGGCGCATCAGCTGACGAAAGAATTTCAAGCACTCAAACTCCCACCCATCGAGGTCTTTGTTTTGTCGCCGTCCCGAATAAGATTCTTTAATCTGAGCTATGGCCACTGGGGCACGATACCATTGCACGAGGGATAGCAAGTGAGCTAGGAACAAGTAGCAAGTACGTCCAGATAGCAAGAGAGATAGGTAAGTAGCGTAGATATCTACCAGTACTTACCATGCATTGGAACAGGGGCCCCCATGTCTACAGGTGCAGAGAGCCTCTGGGCTACTTGCGGGGTTTTTGGTTTCGATCGAGACACTGCTTTGCTACCAGACGAGGCGGATAATTTCGTCCGAGATGTTGACTTCGATGCTTCTATGTTTGACCGCTTCACCTGTCTTTGTTGTTCAGGTGCAGGTGAAAGAGAGCGCTTCTTCCCGCCGGATACAGCCGATTCTTTACTTGCGTTAACACTTGGTAGTTGAGGGGGTTTTGTGATGACACCACAACGCTCTAATGCTTTCAATTTATTGGTGAACAATTTGCTAATCAACGAAAATAGAAATTAGAGTATCAAATTATAGATCAAATGATAGGGAAAAAGCAAGGGACCCTCTAACTCACCGAAATGTTTTGGCGTTGTGCTTGCCTAAAGCAATCATATGAGAATCATTCTTTGGTGTGTTGTACCTGTGCCAAGGAGATACCGGTAGAGACTATTGAGGGGTACGAACAAACTACAACAGGCGAGACTTTAACAAGAGCTCTCTAGCAAATGGAGGTATGAGAGCGATCGTACTTACTTGTCACAGTTCTTGAAGATAAGAGCAATATCATACTCGAAGTCATCAGGAGTTTCATAAGATCCACTTTCAATCTTTCTATCTACTGTAGATAGATCCATCGGGGTCTCGATCTATCAAAAAGGAAACAAGACCACGCCAAAACAGCAAAAACGGGTAGCCAACAGTACAGATTGGTTTCGCTACAGCTTACACATCGCACATTTAGATCAACAGCCCATAACATATACACAACTTACCAACTGCTTATAGTCAGGGAATAGTGTAGTATCAACAGGCTTCTCGAATTCTTTCTATGGAACCGGGTAAAAACAGGTGTTAAAGAAAGGATGATGATTTATGTACAATGTGTCCGCAACGAAAGCGTTGGTATAATCCATGAATACTTACAGTGGCTGGTTCCGTTAACTTAAGGAGCGTTGTGTGAAGTGAAGCAAAAGAAGGCAAATCAGTTACATTGATCAATTGAATCATAGTAAAAAAAGATAATGTTCCACCCTACCTTCGTGAATCT
>JALLOR010000439.1:0-10538 GCA_036939395.1 Porosira glacialis
ACTTACGTACCATAGTACGTAACACGCAGTAGTCAGATTTCATCTGAAAGCGAAACGTATGGTTCTCTCCTTCTCTATCTCTATCTACGGTACGAGTACTTGTACCTTGTAGTTCGTAATAGAGAGTAGCTGTACATACAGATATATAGGTACGTACTGGTACGTATAGTACTCGTGTTACAGAAGTAAAGCACGACTGGCTACGCGTGTAAGGTATTGCTAAAATTAGCCATATCTAATATCTACGGTTGAGACAGTACCTGGACCTGTACATAGACCATTTACTGTAGGTACGTACAATCTCCGTGGTACAATACTGGTACATGTAGACTACTCGTAGCACAGAAGGAAAGTACAACTGGCTACGTAAGCAAGACCTCCTCACACCACAAACAAGCTAAGCGCGAAGAAGTAGACTAATGCAATTACCCCCAAATAGTCATTCCTCGCGCCCCATTTCGTCCTCTCACAAAAACAAATCCTTCAGCATCCATCTTCCCCAATCTTATCTCACTTCAAATTTCAAATTACTCCTAAATGGACGCAGAAATGGAAGGGATACGCGGCGACCATCGCGGCGAAGGCACCAAAGAAGAAGCGGACGGGGCAGAAGGAGTAAATTAAGGCAGCAACGATTCGATTAGTGGCGGACATGAAGACGACATGGAATTGGATGATGCAGACCTTCCTGATGATGACAGCATGGAATCTGACGTTTCTGATGACCAACATGAACCCCTTGAGGACGGTGATTACGAAGACGATGGCCGTCACATTTTTGGTGGCACCAACATCAACAAATTTATTATTTCAATCAGATACTTCTGTTGAAGCACAACGACAAAGGAAACACAATATACTTCGAATTATATGGATTTGATATGTCAAATGAAGCATGGGCGCGGCTGGGAGAATTTCTCAGTCGAAATAATCACTTGCGCCAGATTTGCATTGTTGACTGCAACCTGATGGCGAACAAGCTGGCACTGCTGTTTGGCAGTGGACCATTTCAAAGCAATTGTATTGATAGATTGAGCTTAGAGAGCAATCCCATGATTGGATTGGAAGGAGTAACAGCTTTGAAGCCATTCTTCAAAAAATCCTCATCTCTCACGCAGCTTACCCTTTACAACATGAATCTAGGACCAGAAGGCCTCAAAGTTATTTCGTTGGAGCTTGAAGGACTTCCCAATCTTTGATACTTGAACTTGGATGCCAACAATATTGGCGATGAGGTTCTGGAAGGGATATCACCGTTGTGTTTTTCCAGATTGACTCAGCTTTATTTGGAGTACAATGGTATTGGCAGGCGGGGATGCGAGGTAATCACATATCTCTTACAAAGTGATGAATCGTCTTTGGTTAAAGTTGATCTTGAGATGAATGCGATGGATGATGGGTGTGTAGAGATATTTGTGGGATACCTTGTGAAGAATACAACATTTGAGGCACTTTATTTTGACGTTGGGAATGTTAGGGCTAACTAGATCTGTAAATATGATGATAATAACCCAATCATGGTACATTAGATTCATATTATTGGTAGTTGGGTAAAAAAAGATACGAGGAAATTTCCATAGGACATTCAATATAGAAATTTAGATGATCTTATAAAAAAAGAGATATAGCAGCCGGATTTTTCCATCAAGACCAGATTCACCTCCGTGAAGCCACCACAATTCTGCAAATGCAAACAGTAAGTGACATCACAACACTGGACGGCATTAAGATCAAGATAAGCACAAACGACGGCCACATCAACGACCGCAAGTCATTCTACCAATGGCTGCATGCAATAGAATGGTCCCCACAACACAACAGAGTCTTCAACACCCCGACCCACAGTCTCACATTATCACCCAAACCAATCCAAGTCCACCTCCGGGATTTAATCCCAGATACCCTTAACTCACAAAAATACCTGTTACCGTATAACCCGACTATAACCAGCATTTTTGACCTTCTAAACATCCAGGAGACCACCGAACATCAACAAAACCCGTCACAATGTAAATATTTCCTCCATAATCATTAGCCTTTCCTAGGGTATATATGCTGCTAATATATGAATATATAAGGCAAGCATAGGACACCTCTATATTCATTGGGGGGGTAATGTTACTTTTTGAAACTATGCAATTTTAAATAGTTTTGTATATCTTAAAATGATCCTCTCGATCAGATGATCTCAAATCTACACTTTTGTGCACATTTTAACAAATTATAAGTTAAGAACACAGTATCAGTGACCAAGAAATTTGTCCCAAATTATGCTTTTTCTGAAATATCTTACAAAGGATCAAACATTGATACATAATCCTTGTAGATAAAAATAAAGTAAGGCATTGTGGTTCTAATGATATATTGCACTTGTTCTTATTCTAATATTTACTAAATACCACACATGGTGGTTTACCCCCCTCCCCATGACCATACATGTGTCCCCATGTATCCAACAACCTGCACATTGTCTTGATATACAGTGTTGAAAGGAAAAAAATTACAGTAGCAAGAGTTTCTAGTAATGATTTGTAATTTCCAATCAGACCTGAACATGTCCCACAGTAGCAGTTGATGATATATTCAACAAACAGTGAAAACCATACTTATTGAAAGGTTACAGTATACTGTGTGCTGATATATGCCCATATGTGCACTTACTGCCATTTTTCACACTGTATTTGATATTTTTAATGAAATATACACCTATAACCATGGAACCATCATAATAACCTGATAGTGTTGAATCCATATGACAGGCAAAAAATTAAACAAAATTGTGAGGTGTACATTTTTTTTCTGTAGCCGGGGGAGTTTTCACTCAGTAATAAATGTACCTTTGATCATTTTAAGTGTTACATTGTTGATTTTTTACGATGAAATATTACCTGTGTCCTCCCAAAAATGAATGCTTATTTATTCATTACCAATATTTATTGCCCCCGTAAGGGGGCCTCCGCCTGTAATGGACACTGATGCTTTTTCCACCATGATGGGTACCCAGCTTCCCAGATATCCTCTAGGGAAAATTCTACTGTGTGCTATTGCGTAATGAATGAGGCAGTCAAAAAATCAGTAATTAAATGATGTCATAGTGGTCTTGTTTCTCTCTTCTTTGTAATTTCTTTAGTATTGCTTCTGATGTCTTGATATATGCCTTCATTAGGCTTAGTGATGTCCCTTGCTTTGGTGGATTATAAAAGTTCAGGTACCCACTTACTATGGTGATGTTAATTTGGGAAATTAGTGTTTCATGTTTTAATGAAAGGGAGTCAAGTTGGTTCTTGATCTTCAATTTGTGTGTTTTACCGAATGCTACCTCACATATCATCCACCATAAATAAATCAATCGACATGACTTCTCATATGATTTTTAAATTCACCTGTGGGAGATACAACAGTACATTATCAACCTGTTCTTTGTTGATCACTGACACCAAGTTCTCTCTGAACCCTCCTGCAGGAAATGGACCCAGAAGATTAGGCCCTGATTTTGAAATGCATTCGGTTCCTCGGCCATGTGATCCCCTACATTGGTGTTTTCAACTTCAGCCCATATCCTGATTCTGTATCACAGAAGAACTCCAACCCTTCATTCACACCCTGCAGATTTCAATGAAGTATGCAGGTCAAATTTCTAATTTTGGTTTGTAAATATTTTGCACCATATCATGTGAATAATGGTTTCCCCCCTTCTTTGAAAACTGGAAAGGCAGAGGTGTCGCTGCAGCCAAACCGCTTTTGTTGGTGCATGACCGAGAGGGATCTGTGACTAAGCTTGAAGATTTTTATTTTGTCATGTCGGTCATCCCTCTGACCACCATCACTCATGATTACCAGTCAATGATTTTGGATATATCAGGATCCCAAATCAATTTTTCCATTAATGTCTCTGCCATTGGGCCAGTAGTGAACACGTGCTTTCAAAATATGTTGGCCATATTTGACTTAACTCAGTTTACTTTTTATCTGCTTTCTGGTCTTCACTTCTCGTATTTTCCTTCACTATCCACACAAATTTCCGGATTTCAAAACAATGCTGAAAAAAATGCGTTTAAAATATGGTACTCTAATTGACTACACTACATACTACGAGAGTACTGGTACATACATACGAGAGTACGAGCGTATAAGTACTTAGACATACAGGTACTTAGTACTTACTTAGAGAGGATGCAAATATGACTCAACTATACATAGGAATTCATAGATCAATAGGAAAGAGAGGGAATCACGATTTTGTCTTTTCACCCAGCGAGTAAGGTAGTCGTGGTTCCACGAACAGCCACCGCGCCTTTCCTGATCGATACCATGCCCATGCAAACGTCAATGCCCGGCAAGAAGCGGAGGTTTTGAACCCTAACCGAGTTCTCCGATCTCACAATTTACTGGTGCGGGCGCCATTTTTCAACATTGAGCAGCCTCCCTTCGGTGTCTACCAAGAAGCGGAGGTTTTGAACCCTGACCGAGTTTTCCGATCTGATCTCTAATCTCAAAATTTTCCGGTACAGGAACCAGTGGCGCCAGTGGCGCCAGTGTTCAATGTAAACACGGAACATCAGCCTCCCGTGAGCTATCAATACAGCTCCCAAGCCGACGGCATTGACAAACGCGACAAGTAGGAACCCCTCTGCGCCACCAATTACGTGCAAGACATGTACTCGCACTTCCGCTTGAAGGAAGGGAGCACAAACGTCCACCCAACCTACATGGAGTAACAGGATTTCATCAATGAGCGCATGCGTTCCATTCTCGTGGACTGGTTGGTGGAGGTTCATCTCAAGTTAAAGCTGGTTCCCAAGACTCTGTAGTTGGCGGTGAATATCATTGATTGGTACCTCGCGACAACGCAGGTGACCATGCCAAAGTTGCAGCGTGTGGGGGTCACTGCCTTGTTGGTGGCATCCAAGTACGAGGAGATTTACCTGCCAGAGCTCAGGGATCTTGTGTACATTTGCGATCAAGCTTATGAGAAAGACGAGGTGAGTGAACTGGATATAGGTGGTCATTTAGTGTTGGAGCTTCGTTGATCTCTGTATGCTCTCTAACTAAATTATTCATTTCTCACTTGAAATTCATCCAGATTATTGCAATGGAGGAAGTCATTCTCAAAGGTCTCGAGTACAGAATCACAATCCCAAGTGACCATGCATTTCTCGTAAGATTCTTGAAAGCATCCCAGGCGGACAAGAAAATCGTACAACTCTCCTGTTACATCCTCGACAGAACCCTAACGAGCTACAAAATGCTCCACTACCTCCCAAGTCAGCTCGCTGCCGCAGCAGTTTTCATTGCGCGGAAACATGTAGGCAGGAATCCATGGATCCCCACCCTCCTCAAATACGCTCAGTACAAAGAGGAGGACATCATTCCCGTGGTACGTGCCGTGCTCGAGGATGGTGAGAAGACTTTGTCCGAGTTGCGCACCATGAACAAGAAGTATATGAGAAGACGGTACAGAGGGGTTGCTGACGTTTCAATATACTCGAACTTGTAAGTTCCTTCATCCACTTTATGTTGAACATTCACATGATTGGGGGAGACACATTGCGCTTTGGAAGTGCAGTGCTCGACCATCTCCCGGCATAGGGACACAGTCACTGATTTAGGGGTTCCGATACACTTGGAGTGTCATTCGGGGAAATTCCCAGCAAAAAGTTCCGCAAATTGGATGCATTGGATGCTTCTTCATCAATTTCGAGCTTCTTGTTTCAAAAATAGAGATGCACAGTACAAACTACACACTATCACACACTGGTCGTTGACTTTTCGTTGAGATTCTAGAAAAATTACCTTAATAGCTTCCGAATCCCGACACTCTTTTAGTGGAATTTGACACAGAAATGATTCAGAACGTTTACGATAATGTGGGTCAATGAGAAATGCCTCACATGGTATGTGCCTACAATGAAAGTTAAGTTTCCTGTTTCAAAAATAAAGATTACTGGTATCGTAGCTTAATATAATAAACAAATTATTACTCACCAGCATGCATGGTTGTTATAATTGAATCATGTCATCAATTAAAAATAACAATATCTTACAGTAACAATCCATATTCAAAGCTATGTTGCCACCCTGGGAAGCAAGCTATGAACTTTTAAAGCAAAATGTTCTCCATCAAACTTTATCTTTCGATATCAAAACCACTTTGACTACTGTATTTGAAAAATCTCAATATTAGAAAAAGAGAGATAACATACATTTCCCAATATAATCAAAAACTTGTTTCACTCCATACAAAGTTCCGGCTTGATCTGAAAGTGCTCAAAATACTTTGAAAATTTGAAAACGAACCATGGGAGGGGGGGTTAATTATCCCTGCTCTTTTCAGAAATGGATAATCCAGCTGTACAGTAAGAAAGTTCAAAGCAATCATACTTCTGATATCACTTCCTGTGTACGTTATTGTCAAGAATTACATCTAGCACGTCATTGGTTACATCCCTTTTTTGTTACTAGTCATTGCATCGAGTATAGTAGGGAAAACTCATGTACAACTAGTACTAGTATCTACGCAACAAGCTACAGGTACTCATAGATGACACAATGCATGTAAGTTAAAACACAATTAAGTTAAAATGCAATTATTAGAGTAGACCTACCTAATAAAAACTTCTCATTAAAGCCATTTCAAAATTATCATTGGAAACTTACCGGGGTTCGTGTAGGAAATGTGAACATCCTACACGTATTATATCAAGTGTCATACCCATGTTGCCATGCTTGCAGAGCCTGATTTTCACTGAAATAGTATACAAATAACCTAAATTATCTGTATAATTTGTCATAATTTTCACTCTCGATTTTCGAGAAGTGCATTTTGTCACCACCACCCCCTCTGCTTCATCCCTACTGAAATATGTGCGTTACTTGTTATGGACTACTAATTCCTATGCAGAGAGCCACCCACCCTCATCTTCGGATAATGGCGAGATCTGGAAAAGTGTTGTCTCTTGGCTGCGAGGCACGGAGTAGGTGCGTCACACACCAAATTCCAGCTACTGAACCTCCAGACTAAGACACTGCCTTCCTGCTCCCTCTCCGGCGCTCGACACACCCATCCCCTGAACCTCAGCTCCCTGCTCCACACGTCCCAGCATTTTATTTTCACCTCATCCCTCTGCTGCTGTTTATTATCAGCGGCAGTCCCCTACCAATGCAATATCACTCACAAGTACTTCCCCAAGGCACACAACCTGCCTGAGTGCCAATCAACAGCACTCGCATCCAAGACCCATCAGTTCACATCGCGTCACGTCACCAGAATTGCACCGCTACCGCGCTCCCTAGTCCCAGCACCCCCCCAGCCCGCTGATGGTGTTTATCATCAACAAAAGTCTCCTACCGACGCAACACAACTCACAATTACTTCTCCAATGCACATGACCTGCTCGAGTGTCAATCGACAGAACTCTGATCCATCAGTTTGTATTGCGTCACATCACCATCGTCACACCCCCCCGCTCCCTGTTTCGTCCATGACCTACCGTACTACAGGTAGTTCCAGGACCCCCCTCTATAACAATTTGGAACGCCACCAGTACCAGTACTGCTACTAGTTCCTACATTTATCTTGCCAGGTGGAAGATTATTCTCGGTTGTATGTTGCTTTCACAGGGTCCGCGAGAACCCCACCCCCCTACTGGGATTTCCCATGATGAAGACCATAGGCTTAGTCCTGGAACACCCGGAAGGCGGCTGCAACGTTAATCTGTCCATTAGTCATGTAGACTAAACCTACAGTACATATCCTGGCAGGGAAAGGCGGGAACCCGCTGGATGCCCATTTTCTCCCTGCAGTACATAAACCAAGTCAGGTGACACTATGGCACACCAAAGTCACACCCATCACGATCTTCCCACATTTCCCAGACCTACATAGATTATTCTACATACTCTATCAAGTTTCATGGAGCTTCTCCTTAGTGGACCAGCTCACCCCTTCTTACTACAGTACTTAGAAATACCACCACCGACAGCGAAGATTCCCCCCAATAGTTTTTTTCTTTCGGGATTTTTGGTCGGCGGTTTCCTCACGATTATTCTCACCCACACCTTTATTCTGTATTGGAGAGTTTCTGACGGCCACCTGCGGCTACCGGATGGTGTATCTCATAGTTATCCATTTCAAGTGATACAATATTAACATCGATACAGAATTAATTTTACTATATATCTGTATAATTTATCAATATTACATACAGTACCATTATTTTGAGATAATGCAAATTAGATATTTTTTATGAAGACGCATGATTACTTCCGATCAATATTGTATTAATTCGGGACAGATTAGAGACATTTTCATGGAACCTTTAAACACATGTTTACTTTTGGTAAATATTTCAATGTAGATATATACTCTGGATTTGTGTACACGGAAAAGTATCAATATATCAGGTTTTTAATCAGGCTCAAAAAAGTTACTGTGTACACTCAAATTTGATTGCATGGTAGAATTGTCTCCTTTTCTTTATTTTCAATTTTTGTAAAATAGATCATCTCTAAAAGTTGAAAGTGCCCGACATTATTTCAATTTGCAAATTTCCCCCCCTGTATGTACCTACGTACCTGTACCAGAAGGAACCTACGATGAGAACTAAAAGTACAAGTTGACCTACCTACAGTCTGACCCAACCAATATACATACTGTAATGAATATGCTTAGTTGATGTATGGGGTTTTCACCTCTCTGGTACTGAAACTTGCGTATGTATGTAGAACTTGTACCAGAAAAAATAAGCATACGATACATGGCCCAAAAATCCATTATGCTTATTGGTGGGGTCAGACTGTATTATTCACATACACAGGTACTCACTACACACAAATCACACGCAATCAACCTTGCCGTTACCACGCCATGGTATGATGAAACCAACTTAATTTGCATGTGCCAACAGTTTGGCCTCGCGGACTTAGTTTCCATATCAGTAACTAGATTATAGATGTCTTGTTCCAATTTTAATTGAGCCATAAGTCTAAAAGTTTTTGGGAACACAAACCCAGTAGAGTGGACCACTCAAACTCAATGTGTACGCGCAGTTTTCTCAAAATTACAAATGTTTTGATGTAATGGCGTCTGCGCTGATGATGCGGAGGGTGTGGACCATCAAACACCCCCCATCACAACCTCATCGTCAATTAAGTAAGAAACATTGGATGTGGCGATGGCGGTGACGTATGTGGGTAATGTCATCCCTGTAACACGATAATGAGCCCTATATGTGTACTTGGTATGTACTGCATATGTATCATATATTTAGCATGGTACATGATGTGTCATGTAAGGTCTCTTGGAGCTTTAGACATCATAGCACACCAGAACTTCTCGGCAGCTACATTATTACCACGATTATCAATCATCCAGAGCGGCACCAACTTTCAGTCGTTATATGGAAACCATCCGATATCCCATATCGATCACCATGATCTCCAACTATTTTCCTAGTGCTAAAGACACGTCGGAAAGACAGCGTCGCACCGTGATCATCCCTAACTGGAATATGCAAAGAACAAAGAAGTGGATACAAGAGTGAAGAGCTAAAGTACATACACTAATTAGTAACATAGTTTACATCAACTAGTTTTGCGGTATGAGGGTGTCCTATAGTATTGTAGTTAGCTATGAATTGGTGTACTAGTTGTACACCAACCCGAGCCTCGTTTTCAACATCTCTCCAAATGACCTCTTCCTCTTCGACCTAATTGGTTTCTACCACCGCCGTGGCGACCCCCATTGTCACCACGACCACCTTGGTCCCCTCGACCACCCAGGTGAAAGTGCTGATGATTATTATAATTTTGCTGCTGGTTGTTGTTGCTGATGGAAACGCTGTTTTTTATGCTGTCTGCGTCCTCCCCAATGGTTCCCGTTCTGAGGAAGTGGCTGTTCAAAGGCACGCTTTGCCGGTGGTAGTTAATCGAGCCTCATGTATCCCGGTGTTAGAGCCGATACAATGTTGTGCGGTGCACCTTGTCGAATCAATTTATTCCAGTCCTCCTGGAAATCAAGCCAAGTATTGATGGCCTCTTCGTAATTAGACTTTTCGATACTGAGGATGTTGTGTGACTCCATACAATCGACATTGTTGAAGTCTAATGCCGATTTTGTCATGTGGACATAGATTATATCGAGCGCCATGTACACGACACAAGGAAAATGCGGTTGATAATTATCGTTAGCAGAGGCCCACGCACGAAAATCCACCAAATTGAGGAACTTGGCAAACTCCATTAAGAGCTGATAGTAAATCGGCTTATCCGCCTGCATCACGAACATCACGATGTGTAACCCGGTGAAGTTTGAGATGGCACTGAAGTTATCCTCCACTTTCATGAGATTCTCCAGGACGGCAACCGATGTGCGCTTCTTCGTCTTATTTTCCCAGACCTCATCAACAAGATCCTGATTTTGTTGTGATGATGGAATATCCATCTACGGTGTAGCCTGACTACAGGCTCACCGCATACAAGTACTTCCTTAGAGCTCATCCGAGCGTTTGGCGATAGCTTGTACGATACCTCTCACGAAC
>JALLOR010000440.1:0-10568 GCA_036939395.1 Porosira glacialis
TTTCGTTTTAAAATTATTTTGAAATACAGGATTAATTTAGGATCACGACTCCTACCTTAACTTGAAGTTTGAAATACAGGATTGATCTATTGAAATACAGGATCAATTTAGGCAAGCGTAATTCGTACTAGGTACTACCATCTGTTTGCTTTTTAACAGCAGCATAGAAAATAGGGCAAAGTGAAAAAAATGCGTTTACTTTGCAATAACAAATTTACACAAATTTTAGGTTTGATTCAGTGAACCTTCCACAAAAGGGGCTTCAATGCAAATGCAATATTCCTATACTATTTACGTACACCAGCATTACAAAGTTCTTTTACCATGATTCTCTTTCCATTCACATAGACTGAGCCTTCCCTACTCAAAAATTTCCCCTTTGCAATCCATGCAGTTGTTGGGGATGTAATCATACTTTCCTCAATAACTTTTGCTCCACCAATTTGTCTCAGTAACTAACTCAAATTTTCTCTTGTCCAGAACACATTTTTTGACTTTACGTTCCAATGTTTCTGTGGATGGAGCACAAGATCTTCTGCTCGACCGCACTGATGTTGATGAAGAACTTGCTACATCCTTCTCGTACTTCTCAAAACAGTTAGAACACAAAATTGCAAGGCAAAGGTCATCACTATTAGGGTCCTGTAGTAAAAGAGCATTGCAGCAACTATAAAGAGCGACTTTATCTCGATGTAAATGGATTGGGTTTCCGATTTCACCAGGGCATATTTTCACTTTGTGTCCCTCTTTGGCTTTGTCATTCTATATTCACAGATGCAAAATACACAAAGCATGAAAACAAAACAATGTCAGGCCACTACAAAAAAGAAATATCCCTCAGAATTACATCGAACACAACTTACTAAAGACATGCTCTGTTTCTAAAATTCAGCACAAATAGAAAAGAGCACATATTGTCAAATCGAAGAAAAAGTGGATGTGTTATTGTACATAGAATTTGAGCAAAAAGATGATTCTTACCTGCAACTTCATAATATCTGCTTTTGGATCAAGTCTAACACCATCTCCCTGGCATGATAACGTTGATAATTTGGCTTCATTTTTCTTTTTGCGTTCGCCCATTGTCTTGTTAATGTTCTGTAATAAAAGCAGATGGTTACACTGATTTGTTAAAATGCATCGAAAAATAAAATAATAAATATTGCAATTTTTTGAGTACTACCTTCTTTCTTTTGTTAGATTTTTTGGATGCAACATTTGAACATTGCGTGGATTGCTGCTGACAAGAAGATACATTGCTTTCGGCAGAGTTTTGCAAGCTCTCTCGACCATTAGCAGACATAAGTTGAGAGATAACTGGCATGTCTTGCGATGGTTTCTGAGACTGATTATCGGCCGTCTTCGATCTCTTCATAACTACATTGATTTTGTCAACACATGGTATACAAAGAAGCGAATCATCACAACGATAACGATCTCGGCCGTTGGGAGTTAAATATCCAAAAAACTGCTCTGGACACACATTGCAAAGCATCCCACACATTACTGAGTGCAATGGTCCTTCACAATTGATGCACTTTACTCTCGGCGTGCCATCTGCATTGGTGCTGATTGAAGTTCCTGACTGCACGAAGTTACATTTTGGACCAGAACAACAAACCAACGTTTTCGTCTTTGGAGATGGTGATAAGGAATGCACATTACCTTTATTTCTAGTGGTTGACTGCATGGAATCATTCGACTCATTTTCTCCATCGGCTAACGGACTTATTTGATTCCCTGATGCACGATCCATGCTACGCGAACAAACAATGTGTTTAGTACACTGGCTTTGTTGATTTTCTTGATCCCCCTTGGTACCATCATCAGTAACAAGTTCCTTAACCGGACTATCAGGACTGCCTTCATCATAGTCGAAAGAGGTTTTCCCATTAGCAAAAGACGAAGACAAAGACATTTCGTCCTCATTTGCGGCAAGTTCTTGTACCACGGAGTCAGCTACAATTTCTTCTTCCAATGCTCGGTTGCTTTGTTCATCATTACTACAGGTAGATGTGGCTTTCCTGCCGACAGTTGGCACAGTAAGAGAATCTTGAATGATGCCGTCATGTCGAAAAGCTGAGTTAGCAAAATGTATTGCACATTCTTGATTGCTGCGTTCCTCAAAACCAGCAGAAATAGCTTCATTTGTTGTTGCATGCACACCAATGGAACTTTGCATTTGAATAAGTTGAGTTGCAGTCTCCAGATCAACGGTTTGAGACGGTAAACCAGGAATGTAGTTTTGCTGGATTTCAATACGTTGGTCATAGGTTTGGATTTGATTGTACGATGCTTCAATATCAACATTTTCTGATTTTTGTGAAGCAAGCTGCAGGGAACTGGAAATACGATGCTCTGACAGATTCTGATTATGGTAGGTTTCGTAACAGCATGATTGTGTTGGTCCTGAACTCGTTGCTTGCGCTCGGTCCTGATCAGATTCCAATTGCCCAGAACACCGTCTTTGCGACGCATTTTGGTGAGAAGTGTAGCCATCTTCACAATGTTGTTGACCTTGTGAAAAATCATTGGTTTTTGCAGACAGATGATATTGAGGAGTTGGATAATTTTGCTGAGTATGCTGAACTCGTATGGTAGCGAATCGACGCAGATAGTCATATTTTAAGACTTGATCTTTGATGATTGCCACTAGACGTTTTTGAGTCTCCTGATCAACTTCTTCATCTGCTTCGACACTGTGATCGGCTTTTCCATTATTTTCTACAGCTGCAAAACATATTAGTCAATGGCAATCTTTAAAAAAGAACAATACAAAATACAGACGTATTAGTTTTGACACACTCTCACCATTTGATGCCACCTCAAGATTCTGCCTTAGATCGACAATGGAGATATTGGCCGCTTTTGCAATATGACACACATGCATCAGCTGACTCTTTATGAAACGTGAGTAAATGTTGACCTTACTCTTTAAAATGCGGAGAGTGCAACTTTGCACATGAGAGCTTGGTTGGGATGGTAAATCAATTGGTATGTAAAAATATTGTTCGTTATTTCGTTTCTCTGCTTTTTGCTTCAACAGGCTGCATCCAAAAGTATTCTCCTCCGCATTTTTCACTGCCTCTAAAAATCCAGTGGTGCACAGCTTAACAACACGAAGGAGGCAGTGCTTTCGACAAGATTGATCAGAGTTTGACATGATGTTAGAAGTACTAACAAAATGCTCCCCGCACCATTCTGAAACAGCATCTCTGGCCCAACCATCATCAGACATTGGAAGCCGAAAGCATATATTTATCATGTCTAATGTTCCAATTGGATTTGCATTAAAATTTGCTCTGCTCTCCTCTGACCTGATGCACTGTTTTGCTTCCTCCCAATTGACTGGAGCACACTCTCCATGCCGTTTTCCTCGATTAATGTTGTTGCGTTCTAATGTGTCGCAAATAACCTTAGTAAGTTTGGCCTCTCCAATTCGAAAGAGTTTCTGCATCGCTCGACTCATTTCTTCTTTGTACATGACCGCACTATAATTTAAGATTTCAGAGTGAGTGACAAGCGAAGGTAGCTTTTTCATCAAGATCTTAGCATAGCCATGTGCATATGTATGATCAAGCCATGTTTTTGAGAAGAACTTGAAATTGGTGTTGGACGTGGTGAGAACGAACGTCGGAGGTATTTGATACAGGTATATGATGCTGTCGTAACGATCTAATGCCGGGACAAGATCCAATTTGACGATGCTTCGAATCTTTGCTTTGTCTTCGTCTGTTTCTTTTTCATCAAGTTTGTTTCTGGAGCCCAATCGTTTATCATTGCATTCACCCAATCGCAAAGCGTCGGCTGACGACATGGTTGTTGTTGAAAATAGGAATCACGTCGCTGCGCCGCGCCCCCAGCATTAGGGATATGATGGTGCCACTGTGTGAACTGATTATTCAATATAATATTGTGGCTGATGGTAAGAGATAGGCTGTTGGCGGGCAACGTGTCAGAAAATATGCATTTTCTACTTAGGAACTATATGAAAAATTTAAGTTTCTACATACATAATGATACCTATACTAACATAAAACTCAAAGTACATGCATAGGAATACATAGGTAAGGGACATGTGGACAAATGGGATTTTTTTAACCACAGCCTGCAATTTCTCTTATAATTATAATTTCTGCAACACCAGGGATTATTTATGTTGCAATGATGAGTGCCTCCTCAACACAAACTTATCAATATTATTGCACCTATTGCAAAACGAGTTGTTGGTTTCCACCAGCCAAAAAACCGTATTCGCTGAGAGTTTGCAAAAATTCCCAATGCAAATACAATCAACAAAACATATATCAATGTGGGCACTGTCATCAAAGCTTTGTTACATCAAAACCAAATTTTACACGACATTGCAAAGGCTATCATGGTATCTCTCTCAGCGACAACCGCAATTTGAATTCCATAGAATACGGATGTCGTACATGTAAAGGAAGGAATCAATTCTTCATCTCATTTATTTCATCGTCAGACCTCCATCATAAGACTCTATGCAACAAGTGTGAAACACCTCTGTACATTTGCATTCAATGCAAGAAGAAACGTTCAAATTCCAAAGACCTTCGACGATGTTGCACATGCATTTCCAATTTGTCGCAACTGAAATCTGACCAATCGACAAAGAAAGATGAGACAGCATGTCCTTATGATTTGAGTTTTGGTAGTTTTGAAGCAAACTTTCATCTGAAAAAAAACCAACTATTTTTCTATCAAAATGCGAATCATTTTAGTGGTGACGGAGGGCGCAGAGGCATTGCGATGCGATCATTCCAACATTCACGAGGAACAAACATCAGGGGAGGATATATCGAAGAAACAGATTTGGAATTATATGCATCCGAATTACAAACTAACCAAGTCTTTCAGATGGCTAGACTTGCGGTTAATTCGACAGCAAATAGAATTCAGGATCTGGGTGTGGTAATGCGTGACACAATTCTATTACTCAGAGAAGAAAGTGAATTTTCCCGTTTGAATTTTGGTGGCATTACAATTCCTATGACTATCCAAGATTTCAATCGATACTTTCTGAGAAATAGAAACTCATTGCTTAGTGCTCTTCCTTTGCCTAGAATTGTCAACATCAACGGGCATGCATGTGTATCGTTGAATGATCAAATATCACATGCCATGGCTCATGGAATTGAAATGGCATTTTATGACCCCACAAATGAAAACAATAAGGGTCTCAATTCAACTTCGGCCATGAGAAGGATGTATGAACGAATTCACAAACAACCCTCAATTTATGATCACACAAAAGTGGGGTACATACTACTCTGGTCTGACGGGTATCAAGCAGCAGCCCTCCGAGATTTGCATGGAAGCCTATGGCTGCTCACCGCTACAATAAGCCCTCCAACCACATCTAAAATTGCAACTTATCACACATTTATTATGTCTGTAGGGAGTAAAAAAGCAGTTCACCGCGAGGTTGTAGAATATTATCTACAGGAGTGTAGAGAAATGAGCAAAGGGGTTTGGCGATTTTGTGGCAGAACAAAATCTTGGATTCATACTGCATTTGATATGCTGGTATATGTGGCAGACCGTCCCGAACGAGAGGAAATTGTAGGGATTAGAAAAGGAAGTAAATATGGAAACCAGGCATGGGGATATTCAATGAAGGTCAATGAAAAAACATTTGGTTCGTGTGAAACATGTGCAGTGCAACGAAGGAGATGGATGACACATTGGTCACAAGAACTTACCATCCCTGCATCAATAGCATTGCCAGCCCGATGTGGGCAGTGCTGTGACTGGAACCTTGTGGGCGATACACGACCATTTCAGCATGCAAAACCAGCAAATTTCCCCAAAACATCCATGAAGCATAAGTATTTGAAACTGCCAAAGAAATGCTGCACTAACATCAAACACTGGATGAATGCACGTCAATCATTCAAATTTTTGGTCAGAGCAGCACATTCTTCCATAGCCAACTTGCACCGCAAAGAAGAATCTTTTCGTTGGAAGCCTTCCACCGCAGACTGCTTGATGCAAAGTGCAGGGATTAATGATAAAACCATGACACAGATCAAGGTAAAGGCAGCCAAAACCATGAGCATACCACGTCGTAATGGGGAGAGACGAGATGTGATGAGGACACGCTACCGTGACTTGGGCATACCAATTCTATGGTTGCTTGGGTATTGTCTACATCAATTTGTTAACTCTCCTTTGCATCAAGTCTTTATGGGAGTTGGAAAGGACCTTATCAAACTAATGGAGATGTATCTTGCTCATTTTTCTAAAAGAGCATCATTTCTTCGAGACATTGAGAACATTATGCTAGACATCAGAAGCATGCAACTCAAGTTCTGCCGTTTAAATACCTTCTCAAGTACCGACAGTACTCCACTTACTTCTGGATGGTTGTGTGATAACTTTGTTGCTTTTACACGAATTATGCCTGCTTTGTTTGTGAACATTTTTCAGGCTCAAATTAGTCGAAATTCGCCGAGATTCGAAGACGCAAGATTCAAATTGGCACAGGCTTTGATAGTGTCTGGGTTTGTTATGATGTCCCTGCTCATGTCTCCTGAACAGGTTTCGACAGAAGTCTTACTGGAGCATGTGAAAACCTTTCTTTCGTTTTGTAAAATGTACACGGATGTGCTTGTTGATGCCAAAGAAACACCTTTTTGGAAGAGCAAACCGAACTTTTTGTCACTTTTGAACTTGCCACCACAAATCAAAGAGTATGGTCCTGTTCATCTGGTCAATGAACTCAACTATGAGCGCGAAATCAAAGTTGTCAAGAAATTGACTGCAAACATGAGGGACTCTGACTCTTGCAGAGACGTCAAGTTGAGGAGGGTCAAGCAGCGAGAAGTGTTGGATTTGTTGTATGAGAAACACAAGGATTATGCAACAGCAACTGAAGAAGAAGCTTGGTTTGAATTTGAGAATGATGAGCGAGGCCACAACTTTATAGTGTACAACAAAATAGAGGATGTCCATAAGAGAATTAAGAAAGGAAAGCCTTTGGTAGCAATCAATTTCCAGGAATCACCAGACAGTCCACCTAACCAATACGTTGCAATCAAAAAGCATAAAAAAGCTGTGCTGGTCAGATTGAATTTCAGAGAAGGTGGACAAGGAATGAAAGTGATGGGTCTTCATTATGATTTCATAACCATTGACGAAACTATGCAGACAGAAAATTCGTACCCAATTAAGCAGCTCGTGGACGACTTCAAAGAAGCTGTTCTTTACATTCCTTATTTAGGCGAGAGAAAAGACACAAAGGCTGTTTGTTACACTGCATTCAGTACAACATGGAAGGTCCGCTGCGATGACGGTCAGTTTCGACACCCAACAATTCCAATAGAGTTCCTTAATCTCCTCTAAAATAAAATCTGGCAAATCTATTGAAAATTTTGCTTCCTCATTTTATAAAAACAAATAAGCCCAAATGAACACAACATGCCCATAATCAATGACAAAATTCTGGCATGCAAACATCATATCTGCCAGCTCAAAGACATGACAAACATTGCTAAGCCTTGCTTCCTATACAAGACCACCCGAGTCTTTTTGCTTTCTCCATTAAATCCTGGCAATGCAACGATATCATTGGAGCGTGAAACCTCCAAATTATAACAGATCAGGTTTCACCATGACCTCGCTGCAATTCAACCAGAACCTGATTATTATACACGACAATTTGAAATGGGTTCCACGGCAAGCTCTTTTAAAAGAACATCCCTCCGTTGGGGCCGCCGACCCAATAACAAAATGTTGTATCACTAACAAGTTCAATGGTGAACAGAAGCAGGCAGATGTAAACACTGACTTAATGTTGTCTCTTGAGAACGAGCATCAAAATAATCAACTCCAAACAGTTGTTCCAATTCTGGTGTTTCACCTAACATTGGCATTAATTCGCATCAAGAACAAGATTGGTACACTTCAGATTGACATGAGTTGCATGGCAAGCTTCCTTATTTCATAACATCTCTTCGTTGGGGCCGTCCACTCAATCAAAAATGTTGTCAAACGCCCAATTTGGTGGGATTAAGCCAACCAGTATTGAAAACCAACACCAATTGTTTCTGGTGGTCAAGGTACGCAACATCAAACAATTAATATACAATGCAAAGGGCGTCTACCTATCAATTGAAAAAATGATTGGACAAAACATTGTGAGGAAACACGGAAAATCACCAAATTTATATAGCAAAAAAAGAGTAAACACAAATATGTCTAAGTACAAATATGCCCATTTCCCATTAAAACAATCGTGGCATGCAATCATCATTTCAGACAGACTAAACTCATGCCACACATATCAAAGCCTTGTGTGTACTCCATTAAAGCTCCCTATAATCATGAAGCACTGGGTGAATCGCTGGTGCTCACGGCAGTTATTATTCTGAAGATGATGCATCTGCAGTTTCTTGAATCCCATCTTCTCCATAGGTTCCTCTAAAGGGGCATTCCTGATACATATTCGCTGATAGATGACAAAGATCCAAATTTGTTTCTTCCCTCATATAAATGAGCCAGTTCTGATACGAAACAGATTCTGGATACGGAGACACCGTTGGGCGAAAAATTACATCAATATCAAACGACTTCCTCTTTTTTGCGACCATTTCATATTGACGATCATAACAAAGTTTTTTCACCCTTTTTGACTCCTTCCCTTTTTGTTCAAAAATTCGAGGCATCATTCTGCGGTCCAGTGCAGTGAGTCCCCAGACATCATCAAAATTAAATTCATCTTCTGGTTCATAAGAAACATGAATCATCTCGCTTTTAACGGTACGTGGAAAACAGCGTAATAAATCATGTCCAAGACAAAACATGTCGAAACGATTGATAATAGGAACAAATGAAAACCAGATTCTAAACCCCTCATGACCAAAGAAGTCCCTGTTGTTTTCACGGTTTAATGGTATGAAGACTTTCTTGCTCCCACAAACAGACTTGATATATTTATATACTTCAATCAGCATGCGATTGGCAGCACTTATATCAGGTTTTGGAACAACTCCAGGATGACACCTATTATTGTATTTCACATTGAGGCAAAAAACTCCCTTATCATCAAGCAGCAACACTACTCTATAGTGAAAAGTGTCTATGTCTGAATCGAAATAATGGTGACTATCCTCCTGTAAAACAATGAATAAAATAATGAAACATGAGCCATTTTGATATCAACAATATCTCAAACAAAAACATAGATTGAAAATACTTACATAAATTACTCTCAAATAAGAGCTCATCATGCACATATATTTCAATCTGAAAATACTTCTTAATTGTACCTTGATATTGCTTTTTTTTCCCTCAACGGATTTGCTCGACTTCAATAGAATCAGGTTTCACCTAGACCTTTCTGCAATTCAACCAGAACCTGATTATCATACACTACAATTTGAAATGGGTTCCACGGCAAGCTCTTTTAAAAGAACATCCCTCCGTTGGGGCCGCCGACCCAATAACAAAATGTTGTATCACTCACAAGTTCAAGGGTGAAAAGAAGAAGCCAGATGTAAACACTGACTTAATTTTGTCTCTTGTGGACGAGCATCCAAGTAATCAACTCCAAAAATTTGTTCCAATTATGGTTTTTCACCTAAAATTGGCGTCAATTCAGCCAGAACAAGATTGTTATACCTTTCCAGTAAAACATAAGTTCCAAGGCAAGCTCTTTTAATAACAACACACCTTTGTTGGGGCCTTTGACTCAATCAAAACTGTTGTAAAATGCCCAAGGTCATGTAGAATTAAGCCAACTAGGTAGTGAAAACGCAACACTAATTTTTTGGTGTGGTCAAAGAAGAAACAGCAAACCAGAAATATCGTGCTAAGGGTGTCTACCTATCAATTGAACAAACGATTCGAAATAATACAAAACTTGTGAGGAAACAACATATCACCGAGTTCAAATAGCAAAAATAGATTAAACCAGTGATGAAAAATAAACAAACATATACCTAACCCCTTAAGCAAACAATAAAAATTTGATGCAGTGAGAAATATCGTCTCTTCAGAAAAGAACAAAATTGAGATGGAGTAGTGGTGTGACAATAAACACCAAATACTTAATCATCCTGTTCGTGAAAACGGTTCCATCCTATTCACATGAATACACCATTCCCTGCTGATATGGCAGTAGCAAAACAAAAGCAACATTAAAAAATATTTGTAACACGTGCCGACCCAATCGTTTAAAACCATCCCCCCGCTTCCTTCCGCGCAACCCCCCCCCCTATCTCCATCCTACTTCGCACACGCTCTCACACCCACACCGCACGTCACCTCGCTCCGATCAAGAAGCAATGAGTGCGGTCAGGTCATTGATGGTTTGTTTTCTTTCCATATATTGCCGCACCGCACCGCACCATGTCTACACCAACACGCCCCACACCACACCGCTGACAGTATCATACGCGGTGACAATATATATTTTTTGCAAAATGAAGGACTCGCAATCCCTGCCCCCCGCTATATATTATAGATATCCTCAAACCCGCTATCTCCACTTCCTATACACCCCCCCCCCCCCCCCCCCCCCCCCCCCCCCCCCCCCCCCCCCCCCC
>JALLOR010000441.1:0-10013 GCA_036939395.1 Porosira glacialis
GATGAAAATGGTGAGCATAGATTGTTGTTGCCGATGCCAAATCAGTGGCACTGAAAGAGGAAGTGGCAAGAATTTATTGTGAGCAAGTTGAGCATAACGAGAGCATTGAGTTGTTGAAGAAATTTCCACCGACAAAGACTATATGTCTATCCTTTGTATCTTGGACAATGGCATTAGGGTATCATTCAGTGACAACAAACACATACACATATGCCAGGTTGGACCAACAAAAAATAAGCGTGTGCCTTCATAGTGACAAAATTATTGTGGTGAGAAAGAGACACAATAACTCAAACTTTGTCCAAAGTGTAATAATCTTCGCAAGAATGAAGCACGATCAGAAAAGTCATGATCGGAGAACTATATAATTTAACTGCAGCAAACAACAGCAAATTTTTTAATGCACTCACCTCTGAACAGTAATCAAAACAACTGAAAATTTGAGAAAGGAAAGGCATGTAGTGAAGGAAAAGCTACAAAATATATGAGAGAGGTTTGAAGCAACAGAGGTGTGATTTGATGGTTCTGAAAGAAATGAGTTTTTTTTCTAACAGTGATGCAAACCCAGATCCTGGAATAGAGAACCAACAAGAGGCGCGTACTCATGTGTGACGAGATAAAGATTAAGCATGACATGGTGTGAAATTCACATACACTAAAAAAATGGGGTGGTGGATGATATTCTTTACTTGAAAACTGCTATGCATACACTTTTTTCTGTGGAGGGAAATACTATAAGGTTGCCGCTGCTTTATACACCAATCAATGGAGGGATATTGCCTTTGGAACCGAGAAGTGTAAAAGGTGGATGGGTGAGTTATTTTCAACAATAGATCACTATCAGGAGACACATTTCTACACCAGTTTGACCAAGTCACAAAACCCTGTGAAAGCATTGGTTTAGAAGTCTATGGTCTTTTCATTGATGCGGGTGGCAACAACAACACACATATTAGCAGGCTACACTACAGTATGAGAAATGCTTTCAGATGCATTGTGGATGAGTGATGACGTTTGTCACATTAAAAACATCCATGAAACCACACGTAAGATATAATTTTGGTTTTGCGTCACCCACCTTTTTAAGCCTTCCAGAAATAGTCGCTGACACACCAGTCAGTCGGTCCAAAGAAATTTAAGGACAAAGACGATGTCCCATTTGGTTGGAACTTAATTGACGACACTCACCAAGCCCTCAGCAGCAGACCGGATGCACAGATTGTGGCCCAGAATGTAAGAATAACTGAAAAAGTAGTGTTTTCTAACAAGTTCTCAAAAATGAGTGTTGATCTGGCAAAGATAGCAAGTGAAGGTAAATTTTTCGGTCAAATGGAAGAGACACCATGTGAGAAACTCATCATCTCACTGTCAATGCTTAATGAGGCGACTGAATATTCAATATCAACAAAACTCTTTCTATATTTCATCATTGAGGATGATTATCATCCAACTCATCATCATTATTTTCATCTTCAACGAGTGCATTCATTATTGAGAACATGATTTCAGAAATCAAAAACACAGCATCAGGACTTACTAGTTATTTGAAATATCAAATAATAGGAAATACTAATGGAGTTCTGACTAGCCTGAACTCGTGGGATGGTTTGATGAAATCGCATCAGTAGATAACACGGAATTTGATTCAGTATGTCAAAGCTACATGTGCAAGATTTTTAAGATCATTCATGACTATTTTATCATCCAAGAGCTGTTGTGAAATGAGGGTGCGGGAATATCTAGTGAGAGAATATTTTATAGAATGTTTTGAAACCAAACTTCCGTGGGAATCACATGGCAATACATATTACAGGCGCACTTCACTTGACTGATGGGCTGAACAACATATTTTATCAGTGGTTATACAATATAGTGGAAGAGGGTTGGCATTGAACTCATCAGATCATCAAAGATGCAAAGCAGTGGGTATCTCTGATGAATACATATTTGATATGAAAAAGTGTATGGGCATGATGGGTGGTGGAATAGGGAAGACTGTGAAAGAGATTGAATCGTCAAAATGCAAGGATCTGGGTGCAATGTAGCTTTTGAATAATAATTTTTTGAAAGAAGGCAACACAAATTTAGATGAAGAATAACTACAATAATTATATCCTAAGCCTAAGCACTTACAGCTTGCACACACTGGTGGATTTCACCTGATAAGAAAATATGTATTTGCATGGTCTAAACAGGTCATGTGGTTTCCTGTCAACATATTTAGTGATGCAAACCTAATAAAGTACAGCAAGGAATCCATAATAATTGGGCATTTCAGGATGTTGTTGTTACCAAGAGTATTTCTTTGGATGCATCTTTACTGGAAAGAATACATATTTATAAGAATTGCACTTTATGACTTCTGTGCATATGCTGGAAATGATGGTATCACGTGTTAAATCAGGTGAAAACGTCAGCATCGTAAAAAATCACTGCGCCCTTCCTGACACTTGTGAATTGAGCATCTGATTCGACCTCATCATTTTCAAATTCTGAAAATAATCCTGAGGCTAAGAAGAAGAAGCCTTGTTGATCAGATAATACAACATAAATTTTGGTACTGTGACCCTTTAAGTTTAATTTTCGAGAAAGTCAATTTAAATGTCTGTTCTCTTTTTGACGTGAAGGATTTTCTTTGTCAACATTATCCACGTTCCTTGTGAAGCTTTCGCACGAGAGATCCCATTTTACTGGTCTTGTGAGTACTAGCTCTTGTCAATCCTCTAGTTCCTGCTTGGTAGGATATCCGATTTTCATGAGACCAATGACTTCCTCCATACTGAGAGTCAATATGATTGAGTTATGATCATCAGTTGGAACCATTATACTATGTGTAGTGGTGCCTCCATTCGCTAGTTGTTTTGGACAATCTCATTAATGGATCCGTCATAAGGCACATTTCCTTATTAAGATTTTCATTTATACTATTATATACTATAAAATCTCCCAAAAAGATGCAATAAATTACCTAAACACAATGACATCGCGAGTAGCCTGGAAAATGACCATGCCGTAAAGACCGCCTGGAACGCTGTTCGTCAGCTTTTCGGCCGTCTGCCGCCTCTCGTCCACACCCTTCGCCACCTACATCACCATGGTCATCTTGTTCCATCTTCTGTGCACTCCAGCAAACCCTCGTGACCCCATCCGCGCCTCCCAGCGCCACCGGCTCACTAGGCCATGCCAGATTGTATTCCTTGCCCACCCGAACGCTCCTACCTTGAGCTCCTGTCGGCCCCTCCAGGGACCAAGGGTTGTCAATCAGTGGTCGATTATGTCCCCGGTTGTAAGCCTTAACCTCGGAACACATCACCCATCTCGTCAACCTCCATGTCCTCCGCCACCGCCTTGGCCTCCTCCTCTTCAAATCATTATCTTCCCTCCTGGCTCCCCCTCCGGTCCATTCGGCGCGTCCCAGTTTAACGGTTTTGTAGGCCCTTTCGGCCCGTGGCCCAACTACGACTACTACATCTCGATTCCTACTTTGACATCCGTTACTTGTACTACCCACGGCCTCTGTCACGAATATTTTGGGTTAACCCCCCAGCTTCAACGGGTTCCCTGCGCTGGCTCAAATATGGATGTGGTGTCCGGTACTGGAACGACCTACTGCATTTACTAATTCATTTGTTGTTCAACCGCCCAACTTCAAGAGGTGCCACTCGCTGTTTTCTCGGGTCCTCCGAATCCTCCAGAATGGATACCCATGGCCTCCCTCTGCAGCTCAGCGCAACTCATCTCTTCAACACGCCTTTTAATCTCTGTCGTCACTTTGTACCAATTCCTTTTGGCGAACGCCCCCCGACTTTACAAATATTCGGTGTTGGCAGGCGACACAGCCAGGCAAAAGCAGGAGCGTCTCCATCCAAAGATATGCACACGAAGAAACATAAAGCAAAGGAAACGATGCGGAAGACATGGACTCGCATACCTCCCCCGGATTCTAAATATTCAACTTACTTTTCCTTCACCTTCAACTGCACCGATCATGACTATGTAGCCTTCTTCATTGAAACCCTCGTCAAACTGATGGCAATGGTTTCCTCAAAGGAATAAGAGGCAGTACTGCTCACGCTAATGGGCCGCACGATGTGCCTCCTCAGTCTCGACAACATGCCAGAGAGGTTCTCCTTTCTCTCCAACTTCATGACGAATGACAACGGCGTCAAGGTGATGGTAGATCCATCCAAGATGCAGAATTCCACTATCATAATCGCTCACAATATGGCCCCTAAGGTGCTCTTGGAAGGAATTTGGATGGACCTTGGGAGCAGGGGCATCGTAATTGGTATTAAAGAGCTCCAGTGTGCCTGCTCGGTAAATCAGTGGTTACTGACAAGCGTTCCCAGCTGCCTCTCCGCGGACTGTCTTATGGCCTCCCTTCTCGAGGTTCTTTGGCCTCATCTGATCACTGCCTTCCTCCGTGATTTCAACCTTGTGAATGTCTTGTGTATCAACCTAAAGTGGGTCTGGGTCGGCTACGACAGAGAGAAGGGGCACTTCTACAAAGCTACCACTACAATAGTTTCTAGCTGAAAGCCGTGCCATCACATTGAAGTTGACCGCACCTTGAAGAACACCATCTACAACGCAATGTCGGTTGCAAAGGATTCAGGCCTCCTATTCAAGATTGTTGGTCAAAAGTTTGAGCTGGTGAAGTGTCTGATGGGAGAAGAACCGAAGAATCCTGCCATGGTGGCGGCAATCAAACGCCTAAGAGACCAATCAATGCACTTCAATGGCCAAGCCAGTTCCATTGTGCTTGTCGGCCTCAGTCGTGTGAACATCTCTGTGACAGCGCAAGGGCAGGTATTTAACCTGCACTCCATCCTCCAATCCATTAAATGTTGAACATGGAAGGCCAACAGCAAGAAACGGTCTACCCTCTTTCACTAGCTTCATTGGGATAATATCACCTTCATTGCTATCATCGATAAAGCTAATTATGCAGAGGCGCTGGAAGTTGCTTCTAAATCTCCCCCATATGCTCTCAAAGCATTCCAAGCTAGTTCTGATAACACCGTTTCTGTTGACGATCATGAAGCGGCTCAAGAGAAGATCCACAACGAGTACGACGGCACGGCATGACACGACATATGGTGGCATAGTCCGAGTGGGACCAATCTTCTCACCGGTTTGTCTCAGAAGTGGATGTCAGACATACATGGTCGGAGGGAAACTTTGAGATGTTGATTGCGCGGGAGGTGGCATGAATGAAGGCTGAGGTTCATGACATTGATGTTTGACTGGACGAAGAAGACTAAAACATGGAAGACGACAACTCTGTCACGACGAAAAAATTAAGCAGCAACGACGAATCGTATGATGATGGTTTTTACCCACTAGAAGCTCTCAGAAGTTTGGTGGGGCGCAATCCGACTCCATCAGCAGAGGGCACACCTTTCGCTCCAGCGATGATGTTCCACCAGCAAATGCGGATTGTCCTGCTCACAAGGCGCCAGATGACAGAGCCGGTTTGAGTAAGAACAAGGCAAGTAGTGTTCAATCTGACGCTTCCTCAAACTCCTCCTCGTCTCAGAAGACTCCCATGGGTATGCCAAAGAGGATAATCATCACCTCTCATCACACATCCGTTACCTCGGTAGTCAGTGCCACATCTCTAGCAACTTTCAAATCTCAGCAATCAAGCGAAACGTTGCTTTGCAAAAAGGAGACCACAACTAAACTACGGGCAGACCTCAGAGTTGCACAGCTAGAACGGGCAATATCGGACGCTGACGGGTCTACACAAGATCAAGAAGAACGCAACGCCGCTGAAGCCGTCACAGCTGTGCAACTCCAGACGGACACAGCTGCCAAAGCATCACAGGCTGCTGAAGCGAAGAAACGGTAGTTGGGTGACAAAATTTCTGAGGAGGCCGCTGCCCAAGCTGCAAATGAGAAATCGCGATATATGTTGGATCAGGCCGCCAAGGCAACAGTTGTCGCAGCGGAGAAGGACGAGAGTTGGGTGTTGGATGCAGTCTCCAACGCAACAGCTGCCGCGGAGGTGGAAGAACAGAAGCAGGCTTCCAAACTCATTGCGGATCAGGCCGCCAAGGTCATAGCTGTTGCCGCAGAGGAAGAGAAGAGATGAGTGGTCAGTGAGGCGGCCAACGCGGTGCTGGCGGAAACAGCGCGCCTCGCGATGGTCGCAGCCGCCGTCGTCACAGCTTCCGATGCAGTGTAAACACGGGAGCTGGCATCCTAAATCGCAGAGGAGGCAACACCCATGGCCGTCAAAACAGCACCAGTTAATGTGATGGACCTGTGCAGATGTCAACGGAATCCTCTGAAGCAGCTTACGAAGCCATCAATGTGATGAAGGACGCGTTAGATTTAACAGCAGCGGAGATAGACAAGGCAACGAAAGAATTGGATGAAGCAACTCTTAGGTTTGAAGCGGAAAAAATAGATGAGTCACGGGAGATGCTAGTGACCCTAGCCGCTAGGCTGTTGTATCAGCAACGGAAGGTGGCAAAACTTTGCATGGCATATGTGATGGCCGCAAAGGAGTAAACTGTGACTATGGATGCAGCAACACCCGGGGTCGCACTGTTCAGTCGCAACGAACTGCACCGAACGGTTGACCCCACAGTGCCACCTCCAGTCTACAGCCCATAGGCATCAGCCACTAACCACCAATCCCACAATGTCCCTCCTGCTTGACAGTCCATGCTCATTCAGGGTCTTGATGATCCTCTCCATCCGTCACTTCGCAAATCAGGGTCCAAGGTAGAGTCCGTTTCCAAGGCCGTGCCGACGAAGGACCGCGCCCCGGAACAATACTCTCAGGCAGCAATCAATGCTGTGAGAGCTTCGTCAGGAAAACATGTTCCAGTTCCACGCTCCACTTTTGGTATCGTGGAACAGCTCTAACGGCGGTATGGCAGGGGTCTGTGTCCGCCCAGCATAGATCCTGAACCAACAACGGGAAGGGGGCACGTGCGCTGGCACGGGTCATGGAGAGGAAACAGAACGGGGCGCCTAAGGTGGTGAAGGATCCCAATTGGTCTGTCTTTCTCGAGGAAAGGAATGGTATATTGGAGGGGGTAGGAAAAACCATGAAGTCAAAGATTTCCAGGGACCCTCTGGGGAAGAAGGAGGAGGGAACTGCATGATTTGGATACTGTGTTAACAAGTGGGAGGTATGACCCCATGGAAGGGGGAGAAAACATCAAAAATTCCAGACATGAAGAACTTTATCAAGCGGCTGGAGGCGGACGGCATGTTCTGCGCTGAGGTAAACTCCAACTGGAGGAAGGTACCCTTTGCAAACAAACTTCCTCAATTATTCAGTGCAGAAGCACAGTCGCGATTTGTGGTGAGCAACAATGAGAACAAGGGGTAACTTCGGAGTCAGGTGGGATGAACATGCGGGATGATTTTTGGGGAGCTTGCATGACACGTTACAGCGGTAGGAAAGGACCCGAATGGTTTAAGTCGATGGAGCTGAATATTGCTACTGTAGAGGGTGCCAACAACCACTGCGCTCATATCATGGTCGCCTACCAACCATCGTTGCACAAACTCAACACGCTGGATTACATGCACACGGTCTACCGTCAACACGCCAACTATTTCAGAACCACACATGGCAACAGGACGTTCCCTCCCAAACTGTTTCGGGACCAGCTCATCACACAATTAGCAAAGTGGAAGGAGGAAGGCAACAAACTCATTATGTTCATCGATGCCAATGACTTCCTAAAATCTGGAAAATTCGTCAAGCAGCTGCGTCAACGGGTATTCATGACGACGTGGTTCAAAGACGGACAAGGAAGGATGGCACACCAACGTTTACAAAAGGCCTCAAGGTTGGCAAGCTGCAAATTGACGGATGCTTCGCCAAAGCCAGTATTGACTGTGTCGGAGCACGGTTCCTTCCCTTCCGCGATGGCGTTGGCTATCATCGCACCATTGCAGTTGATATCACTTATCACAGCCTCATTGGAGAGGATACAACACATTCAAGGTGGTTTGGTCGGATGCTCGTCACCTCCAGTCTAAAAAGCGAGGACCACTATGCTGCTATCTTAAATTGATGAGGGAGCTCACTGACAAGCTCATCAAACCACGCTTGAATAAACTGTATGCCTCTGCTCACACCCCCTTCACCCCAAATTCGGTGCAAGAGCTCGTTGCGCCCGCACATGTATGTGATTGTGTGAAAATAAACTGTGCATGTCGCATTTCAAGGTGAGGGCTGCGGCTGACTTACCGAGATCATCCGGGATTGGTTAGTCCATGACACTGTATGGGCTTTTCCTGCAGGTTGCTGGTTTGGATGTTGGAGTAGGTATGAAGAATAGAGGCAGACTGTGGGTTGAAATTTTCAGTGTTGTCGCCTTAGGTGTGACCCTGGTGAATGGGGCCGCTGGTCGGATGCTGCAAGGTGGTGCAGTGGTCCAACCTTGGGGTGGAGTTGATGGCGTCACAGCCGGCATGGTAGATGTGCCTCCCAATTGCTGAGACGTCGTGAGGGGAGGATCCGGAGAACCCCTGCGGGAGGGCCACAGCCCCCTAATTACAGATTGGGATCCCTACCTCCCGTGGGTGGAGCTGCACCCCTCCTTGCAGAGGCGGTGGTTCATTGTTGGCCTGCGGCTGCTGGACCTGGCCCCATCTGTTGTACCCCTGAGGCGGACCTCCACCAGGTCATTGCTGCCACTGTTGCGGCAGTTGCTGTCCCCACTGCTGCTGAGGCTGCTGCCCCCACTGATGTTGTTGATACCCTTGCTGCTGGTACTGATGGTGCTGTTGTTGCTGGTACGGTTGTTGTTATTATTAGAGTAATTGCTATAATTTCCATTACCGTCACCGTAATCATTCTGATTATGGCCGTACCCCAAATTATAGCATCCTCCTCCGCGTCTGCCTCTGCCTCCTCTGCTGCCTCCCCCGCTGCCAATATGCTGATGCACAGGGAACCGAGGCACACAATAAGTGGTGCAGAAGGTAAGGATGCCATTCCTCTCTGTTGCGTATGGTAGGCAGTGAGAGTGGTACGCATTGCCGAATTTGGAGTGGCAGCGTTCGACGAGGTGGAAGGAGAGGCACATGGGAAGGTTGCCGACGGACATGGCGAGTCAATCGTTGGTAGTGTTGGGATTGGCATCGCGGCAATCTTGAACGCAATGGCGGAGGCCGATACCAGTGGGGATGGTGAGGTCCGGGTCGCGTTGGTTGTTGGGTATGCCTACGGATGCTCCTCACGGGTTCCTCGGTGGTGGCGGCGGTGGAGGTGGAGCCGGAGCTAGCGCGGGTGGATGTCCCCCTATTGTGTCCATACTGGCATAGTGAGCCCATCGGCCAAGTTGCGGGGCAGCAGGCCTCTGGATGATGAGCAGATTGTGTCACGCGAGAACAACCTACAGCATGTCCCATGATGGTATCATCATCGGCCACTATTCCTCTTCCACTGAGTCAAGCCACAAGCCAAGGTCCAAGTTGATCCGCCGTACCATGTCCAATGGAAGGAAGCGGTCTTCGCGGGACCGGGAGGTGAAACGTTGGCGATGTGTCTTCAACCACTGCGCAAACATGATCATCGGCTGCACCACCTCGTGGTACTCACTGTGCACACACAGCAGGGTGACCAATGTCTGATCAAAGTGCACCACCACCTCCCAGTGCGTGATGGGGAACACTCCGTCCTTTCGAAAAAACTCTCATGTCTCCTGGATGGATGGTGCCGTCTCGCCACGAAGGACCTCGTCCTATTGTTGTGCCGCTTTTCGCCGTGCAAATTCGAGGCAAGGAGAATCTGGAGGGGGGGTCCATCCCATTCTCCCCTTCAATGCACACGAGGAAAGCGTGAACGGTCAGGTCCTCTGCAAATCCGTGAAGCCCCGACTCTGAAATGTGCGTTGTGACAGCATGGAGGGCAGTGTAGTTTTCCTTGACCTCACAGTCTGTCCCCAGACATAAGAATAATCATTATTCTTAGTTCATTAAAGGTTTTTTTTAAGTCTGGTACTGAAACTTGCGTATGTATGTAGAAATTGTACCAA
>JALLOR010000446.1:0-10282 GCA_036939395.1 Porosira glacialis
ATGTTGAATCCCGACAAACAAGTTTCTGTAAAGGATAAAGCTCTTTATAAAGAGGCAGCTGGGTCTGACGACGTGGATCAGATTTATCTCGCATTCAGCCAAATATCTGAGACGCAACGTTTGAAGTGGGAAAAATCTAGCATAAACGCAGTTGAAATGTTTCCTGGTCTCATTCCTGAGATTAGTTGGGGGGGGAAAAAATCATCCTATATTGAATTACTTAACCATGTGCATGTTCCAATTAGGTATTTACATTCAGTGGATGCACTTGTTGAAACCATCAATCGAGAAACAAGAAAATGGCCAGTAATAAATC
This sequence comes from Porosira glacialis, assembly GCA_036939395.1. Taxonomy (NCBI): domain Eukaryota; phylum Bacillariophyta; class Thalassiosirophyceae; order Thalassiosirales; family Thalassiosiraceae; genus Porosira; species Porosira glacialis. The sequence continues at coordinate 317 of JALLOR010000446.1, forward strand.
AGTTGCAATGGCGTGTGTTGATACAATTCCACCAAGATCGGGAAGGGGTCATTTATCTAAATTGATGGAGGAATCGAATTGTTTGGTCAATTTCAGTAAAGTATGGACAACCAGCAATCATTAGTTGTGGTCCAACGTCACAAGTCTGAAGGATGGAAAATTCTCAGATCACGTGTGCACTATTAAAGATTTGTATTGAAGCTGTAAGAATCCACAGAGGATGAGAAATCCATGTTGGCATAATGTCAGAACTGGAATAGAGGTTTCAATGCAAGGAGATGCTGTTTTTGGAAGTTATTTCACAACAAAATAGGGGCAAAATCAACATTATGATCTGCCTGATGTCATGCCATTATCAACCTTGGACTGGAGTTTCAAAAAAGAAGGAGATGTTATCATGACTTTCTCAGCAAAGAGAGGCCGTGGGTGACCTAAGGAATAAGCATATCAAAGGAAGAAATGAGATTTTTGCAAAAGTCGCAAAGGCTAGGGGGGAGAAAATGGGGCAGGTGACTCAGAGTAACGACGGGTATACAGTACAATGGTATCAACAAAATTTAAATATAAAGAATCATATGAAATCTCAGTATTCAATTATTATCCGGATAATCAAACCTCATCGTTATGAAGATTGAAAACGTTACGCCAGTAATCATTAGTGACACGAATTTTAGGATCACTTTTATATTCAACAACAACACGCCGGCGCTCACTTCTTCCAGCCGCCCAATCAAGAAGAGCAAATACGTATTTTTTCGATTTTCCTTTGCCAACCCAACCCATCACTGTTATGTCATCATTTACAAAACAAATCTTATTTTCCAAACTTGCATTCGTATTCCCAAATGTATCCTGGTACCTGCCGACATGATGTGTAAGTAGAGTCCATGAGAAAAAACAGTTGTAGCCACAAACAAATAATAATAAAATAAATATCAAACAGTTTACAATTACGGTATCCGGAGAGAGCTTGGAGCTGGAGCTTGGAGCTTCTTGCTAATGCTTGGAGCTTCTTGCTTGGAGCTACGGTAGATAGAGGAGGTCAACTCGTACGGTACCAGTATCTACTTGTTGACTACTGTACTCGCACACCAGACCCGGATAGATCCGATAGATCTCTGCGACTGTAGGCGATGACGCCCCTGATGGATGGACCCCTCCATCGCCTCCTCTCGTCGTTGCCGTCGTCGTCTTCCTCTTCTCCGGGATTCGACGATGCCGGGCGGGTTCTACTCCGCACCTTTCCCTCCGGCAATGGTGGAACGACCGCGGCGGTGGCGACTACCACTGCCACCAGCACGATGACTATCGCTTCTGCCTCCGAAGCTCTCCTTTCCGTCCTGTACCCGTTTTCGGAGGAAGAATCGACGACAGCGTCGGCAGTAGCGGTGGTGGACGCACAATCGGCGCTCAAGGCCCTGCGATCCTTTCGCTCGACGGTGCTTCACGTCGTATCTACGAGGAAGAAGGAACGCGAACAATTTGGCGACGGTGCCAGCGACGGAGGATGGTCCGCGTCGGAAACCACGGCCGTGAGAGGAACGTACCGCCTCCTTCTGGAACTGGCACTGTCTTCCACCTCCCCTCCCCCCGTGCGACGGTCTTCTGCGTCGTGTTCTTCGGCGCTGGTCGAGGCCAGCGTGGAGATGAAATTTTCCAATCGCAGCGGCAGCGACGCCATTGCCAGTGGCGATGATGGACAGCGGCGGATTTTCTCGTTGCTCGATGTCGATGTCGCGGTGGTGGATTCGGTGCTCGATGACGCCGATGGCGATTGGAAGGATCCCGTGGTGTCGCTGTACGAGTGCCTCAACCACGCTCCCACTCGGGCGGTGTTCCTCGTGAACGTTCTTCAACATCGCCCGGATGTCGGTGGGGACGGTGTCTGTCTTGGTTGTCGCAAGGCTGCGGCGCTGGCGATGCTCCTCAAGCGGTCGCGCGACGAGAGGTTGGAGGAACTTTTATCTTTTGTCCCGCCACCAACGTCGTCGTCGTCGGAGGCGTCCGATGACGAGATGGAGAACGACGACGCTGGGGCTGCGGTCTCCGCGGCGGGGCCGGAGGTACGAGCGGCCGCGGACCGTGCGGTGGCCGTGGCATCGACGCTCAAGTTTCTACTGCAGGTCCTCGGTCCGGAGAGGGAGGACGAGGACGATAAAAAGGAAGAGGAAACATCGTCGTCGGATGGTAGTTGTAGGAAGAAGAAGGAGGAGGAACGGGCATCGGTCTCGTCCTCGCTAATCGGTCTCGAACAAAACGTCCTCCGTCCCCTCCTGGGATGCCGTCGCATTGCCAACTCGGACGGAATGAGCGTCGCGGGCGTGGCGCTCGGCAGATGCTTGTACCATCGATGGTGCTCGGAGACGATGAAAGAGATGAGGGAGGCGATTAAGAGGGCGGAGGCGGAGGCGGAGGAGGGGGAGGGCAACAGCATATTAAACAGCAACAGGAGGGCCCCTTCTGCTTTACTTGGCGGCGGGAGGCATGTTAAGATCGCACGACGTGCGGCGGCCGTGGCCGTGCGCGAAGACAACCACACCAACGGCGTCATCACCGCCGCAGCTGCGCCATCGTTGTCGCCGTTGGCCTCCCTCGCCATCGTGCGGGGTCTCGTCGCCGCCCTTCCGGATTCGGTGCTCGTTGCGACGACCTCCTCCTCCTCTGCCGACAATAAAAACAACGGTGACGGCAGTAGCAGTAACAGCGGCGACAGCAGCAGTATTCTCCTCCGCCATCCAATCGGAACAATCCTCCTAACCTCGGCCCGCTCTGCCTCGGACCCTGCCGTTCGTCTCTCGGCACTGCGCGGCCTCGATATTCTTCTCGGACGGGCGGCCGCTTTTTCCCTGACGCGGTCAATATCGTCAACACCCTCATCGGTGGTGGTGGAGGACGTACGAAGCCTCGCCAAGGCCTCGTTGGATCTCGTCATGGATGCGTGGGAGAGTATCTCGAGCAAACAGATTTCCGGAGCGTTGCCGGGATTGTTTGCGTCGTTGGTCGGGTTGCTGGGGGTGCTTCCTCCACCCGTTGATGCCATATCGGGAGCAGTAGTAGGAGTGGCAGTGGCAGCAGAGACGACGCCTTTTTCGTCGTCGTCGTCGTCATTGGAAGCGTTGGTGAAGAGGGTTATTGATCAACCGTCCCACAGGAAGGTACGTTCGCGTACGCGCATCACACACAATTTTGCTCTTTTTTTCTGCAAAGAAAAGAAAGTAAATTTGCTTTGAACATTTTTTCGACGTCCTTGCCTTCAGGCGTTTTTTGGGGTCAAACATGTGGTTTCGCCGCGCGTTGCACCTCACTCTCACACCTTTCAAACAATCTTTTTTGTTTCCCCGGTTTTTGTTGTTGTGTTGCGCGCTCGATAACACAGGGAAGGTACATTGCCCTCGAAATGCTCCTCCCCACCATTGGCGGCACGGCCCTCCTGAAACTCGGCAACGGCAGCGTTGGCAACGCCGGTGCGACAAGGAAGACGAGTGCCACATCCACGACGACGATGATCGTATCCTTCATCGAAAGCATCGGAGAACGGGGAAGCAATTCCAAGGTGGCATCGGATCTTTTGGGAAAGCTTCTTTCGAAGGTGCGGACGGAGATGTTGTGCGAAAACGAAAAAGCAGGGGAAGAATTGGGAGGAGGAGGCGGTGGCGAGCAGCGGCAGGAAGGGCAGGGGCAGATTCAGAACAAGAGGAGGAGGCGCAAGCTGGCACAGGAGATGGAGAGGAAGAAAAGGGGTGAGAGAGAATCGCGTGCATACGCCACGCCTTAATGATAGATTTTGTTTTCAATTCCATTTTTGTGTCTCCTTACGTTTCTTATCCTTTCCTTTCGGAGCGCGCACAGACTCCGGACGCAGCGACAACGTCGGCGGCGACGAACGAGCGGAAGAAACGGCGACGGTGGTGGAGGAAGCTCCATCGGGGCTTCCCGCGGGCTGGACAGATCTCTGGACGGAACCCCTCGCGTGCGCCTTGCTGTCGTCGGATCGATCGAGGGGAAAGAAGGTCGCCGACTTTTGTCTTCCTTCGGTCGTGACCATGGCGGGCGGATCCGCGAGACGAGGTGCGTGTAGTATCACGCCTGCGTTGTTCGAAAGATTAAAAAAACGACGCTAATACCGACCGTTTTTCGTGACTATTTATTTTTCTCTTCTCTCGACATCGGCCGTACTCAATGGACGCGGGCGCATAGTGGATGCGTCCTTCGCGTACGCCGCACTGCTGAAGGAGCTGGACCGGGTATCCACAGAGATGTCAAAGAAAGAGACGACTCTTCAGGTCGGGAACGACAACTGGAGAGTTGCCGATCGATTTCTTTGGGCTGCGCTGGAGGTGAGGAATATCGCAAACCGTTTGTATTTGCAATCGCAGAGGGAAGGAAACACCCCTCGCGCGTAGAAACCCGAGCAACACCTACAACCCTCATCTTGTTGCCTTTCGCTCCTCTTCTCTCCTCCGGAATGTCGGCGTTGCGTTTCACCTCGTTTTCCAAACCGAAAAAAATAGCTTGCCCGCCACGCGTCATCGCAGAACGTGACGAAAGAGATGCGAACCTCAGTACTCCGCAGGGCAATATCGGCACACCTCCCCCCGCGCACGCTGCGATCCGCCATGGTTCACGCCTCACCGTCCCTGCGCCTCTCTGGCTTTTCGTCCCTGGAGGCCGTTTTGCCCGCAGCGCTGGTATCGTTGTCATCATGCGCGAGCAGTAGGGACTCCGTGGTATCGTCGGAACTCCGGCTCTGGAGGGAATGTTTGCCGTACGCGTTCAAGTCGGACGAGAAGGAGTATACGAAGATGCTGCTAAAATGCCTAGATGGCTTGTTGGAAAGGGCATCGGCTTCGTCGATCACAGATGGAGAAGAAGGAAAAGACGAGCTCTGTTCTTTCGCCTGCGACTTTCTTATCGAAGATTTAGCGATCAGACAGGTGAGGGTTGTCTTTCATTGGCTTGCATTGTTATTCCTTGCCGGGAGTGCTATTGTCCGCTAGTTGGATCTTTCTTTTTTCTCTTCTCGTATTCACTTATTTCCTATCCCGGGTGTCTGGTACGATTGCACCAACCATCAGGCTTCCTACCCCGGAACAGTTGCCGAAAAGGAGTCGTTCGTCCTGCCCCTGCTACAAACTATATTCTCCTTTTCCGCCTCCGCGAAACGAAACGCCACCCGGCGTGACGCCGAGTGGGTCGTCCAATCGAAGGAACGCATCCTTTGCAAGCTCCTGTCGGATTCGCCAATGGCGGCGCTGCTCCAGCTGATGAACTCCAACTGGGACAAAACGCGGGAGCAGGCCTTCAATTTGATTCGGCAGTTGCTGAGCGAGGCGCACCGACGGAACTTTGCTCTTCCGTTCTTTTTGGAATCGGAGGACGGACGGGCCAAACTTTTGGCCCGCGGATTTCATCTCGCATCCTCTCCTAGGTGAGGAAGAATAAGTGTTTTTCTTCCGACGTCGACTATCGACTCCGTCATTGTCATATTTTGCGAGGAATGCGACATTCGTACTCGATCTAATTTTCACTCGATCTTTCTCCGCCTCTGTGTGAATATTGCCGTAGACCACGTGAGGCCGACACGGGATCGCGCATTTTGTCTGTGCTGTATCTTTCCCTTCGGTCCCCCGAACAACAATTGGGCTGGATGAAAGACCTCCTACGAACGTTGACGAGCCGCATCGATTTAATGGAACGATCTCTGGCAAAGAACATTTCCCGCGGCGATGGTAATTTCCCGCTCGCGCACGGCCTGCTCCAGTCGATGGCGATCGTGATGGAGAGTCGGAAGATGTTCCCATGTTTTCGCAAGGCGTTGCCCGACGTAACCGAAAGTGCCTCGATTTACAAAGATATCATATCGGTTTGCTGCCGATCGATCGAAATTACGCTGGGTGTAGTTGCTGACGTGAACAGGGACAACTCGAGCGAACCATCCACACCGCTGAATGTGAATACTGGAGCGATCGGGGCCAATTCTGTCTTTGCAAAGACCACAACGACAACAAATGAAGATGAGGTTAATCGCATCGCTATGCAAAGGATAGTGATGGGATGCTGGCTCTTGACAAAAGAAGGTTGCGCAGCCCTGGCGACTTCAATTGATGGTTTCCCTGGCCAGCTGCCAGAGGAATCGATTACATCGTCTGGTGTACTCCTTATTAAAACGCTAATTTCTCTGAAACACCAAGGTGCGGCATTTGCTGCCCACAAAGCTCTACAGACTATTGCTGCGAGATGCCATGGGGAAGCCTCCTCTGTATGCCGCGGTCTACCTCTCTTGTGGGCACAGCAACTGCTTCGCGAGATACGGTCGGAAACAGTTAGAGGTGAGCCTGCCAAGATCATTATTTGTTTAATCAAAGAGGGGTTTGCCCACTTACTTTTCTTTCGGCAACATCCCTCTCCTTCTACCAGACTCCACATTAAGGCGGTCCACAGGGTATGGTTTGGGATTTTTATCAATTATGAGATCTGAACCACCACCGACCTGTATGGCGAGGTCCATCTGTCCTTATGCTTTGGAGAGCATAGTTCGTAGTACGTTTCCGCCGGCCAGGTCCATGGCTTTGATATTGCGTCACTGGAAAATTCCTTCTGTTAGCGACGCCTTTGCTTTTGTCCCCAGTTCCATGTCGTGCGAGAATTCGCCTTTCATCGCCGACGAAAATTACGAAGTCAAATGCCGTGTCCATTCACTTAATATTTTACGCCTGATCATAATCGATGCACCACTTGCGGCTGACTCGAGAAAATACATTGGCGACAGTATTGTTTCTGCCTTGATTGGCTATAGTGATGTGGCCTGGTCTGTTAGGAATAGTGCAACGATGGTATGTACAATTATTTTGCAGTTTGTTTATGCGTCGTTATGGTTGCAACATTTGTATCTCACAACTTCTTCTGTATATATTCTTCAGGTGCTTGCGGCTGCAATGTTACGTGTTGTTGACGCCCACAAGAATACACAATCTCTAACATCTGCGGGGGTGAGTCCAATGAAAGAGAAGGAACATCGAACGAAACATATCATAATGAAAAACGAAATCTCACACCTGTGTCACCTTTGCTACTGGAAAATCTTACCAGGTTCAAACAAAGTCCGGCAGGGCCATCACCGCACGGGCGCTCTTTCGGAGCTATCCACCGTTGCCTACATTCATCCTGAATGCTATGAATGAAGGAATCAGACATTCTAGTCAGTCAAATGCGTCAAGCAACCTGCAGCCACTTTTTCCTCTTCTGTTGCTGTTCTCTCGCCTGGAACCCTTGTGGCTTTCGTCAACGGATCCATGTTCAAACGAATCCATCTACCCTTTTATTGATCTAGTCTTTCAATCCTTGTCGCACAGAAACCATAAAGTACGCGTAATGGCTAGCCGTGCGCTTGCGGCCTTGTGTTCTGCAGACGATGGCGACGCCACACTCTCTCGGTCTAGTCTGTTGGAAAGATGCTTGGGTATGCTTGGCGCCTTCCAAGACGGGAACAAGGGACCGGTTGATTGGAATGCAGAACACGGCGCTTTGCTGGCGATACATGCACTAACTTCTATCCCATCACACCATCCGGAGCATCTTCTTAAAAATGAGAATCTGATGAAGGCTATTACATTTTACTCCTCGTGGTGCTTTGGAAAAATGACGTGCCCGCCCTCCTGCGCAGCAGTCGCTCTTGATACTTGGATAGATTTAGTGGCGAGAGACCGATCTTCCTTCTTTGAATTGCCTTCTGGCAATCGGTCGAAATTGTCTCTTGCCTTTGTCTCTTGCAGAGTGGTCGATTTGATTGAAAATTTGCTTGTGGAAGGAATCGTTGGGTTGGTTTCGCTTGCCGAAAGCGCGAGCCGAGCGATATGCTTTGCTCATTGTTCGACGATATTCGACCCATCTATCCAAAGCCAGTCGCGTCTTCAAATTTTACGGAGAATTAGAAATCTTTTTGAGAGCTCATCATATGATGTGAGGTTAGTAGCTGCCAAGACCATAAAAAAGAATATTTATGATGCTGTTGACGAACTCATCGGGGCGAACGAAATCGACGAGAGTGAGAGACTGGATATCGTAATCAGTGTTGGTGAAGTTCTTTTCACGTCATTGATCAAGGAAAGTCGACGTTGTGATATCACCGATATTCCACTTCAAAGAAACTGCACATCATTTGTTCAACTTGGTCCTCATGAGCCAACTCTAAGACGCTTGTCGAGATGTGCAATCGAGGCTCTCTCAGCCGGAAGGGCAATTGGTGGAAGCAATCATCTGCCTTTGCAAGAGAAGCACTTGCTCGAATATTACGTTTCTATCTTTAAGCACCTGAAAAATATTGGTGGTGGAAACATAAGCAAAGCGAAGCAGATCGATGCAATTCAAGAAGATGCAATAATTTCTTTATATGGGAATGCTGCTGAGCTTATGGCATTTATTATCGGTATTGCATCGAGCATGGAATGTTCTTTAAATGGCCTCGTTAACTTGGAAGAAATTGTTGAAGAATTCTTGGGCTTTATTGCATTAGCGACAAGACCAGAAGTAACCTGGACAGTGCGCCATTCTGCAGCGTGTGCTATCGGAACCTGTGGGATTTTAAGCGATGATGCCCAAATATCAGACGATTTCAAGAAATGGCAGCTTCTATTGAGCACCACGGCTCTTCATTTCCTTAATGACGCAGATAGTGATGTAAGGAGTGCCGCACAACAATCGCTATCTAATTTTTCTGGTAGGGGTGCACACACAGAAGACGGATTTATTCAAATCGGCCCCGAATCAAAATGTGTGGCAACGACCCCACTTTTCTCGCTAAAAGTGCACCATGAATCCGTTAGCACGCATTTCACACGTTGCATAATGAATCATTTTGTGGAACAGCTCGTACATCCATGCTCTGATCTGACTGTTCAAATGAGGATTTGCTTAGAGGAGTTCAGCTGTAGCACGGGCGAGGAGACCCCAGAGAATCTGTTGAATCTGAGTAATAGTAGAAAAATCTTCGAAGAAGAATGTGCCAATACTTTTGAAGAGGTACGTAGGATCCGTATTGTATACACACGCACGATTGCCACAACTCTGTCCTTATTTCCGTGTTCCTTGTTCTCTCCCGCTAGCCTCTTCTAACATCGCATTTGGCGATAAGTGCGTTGGTGAACATGCATGAATCTGAAATGATTCAAGACATCATTCAAATGTTTGGAACAAAAATGATGGTGCCGTGTAATGAATCGTTATCCATACTCGAAAGCCATGGATTTGACGACATTGGCCACAACATGACATGGAACAGCCGAGTATTCCCAGGTTTACACAGCGTGCTAGTTTCTTTTATTGCCGCAGTGTATCTAGGGTTCCAAGACAGGGACCACATAATAAAGAAATTGAATAGTATTCTTGCGCAAAATAAACGGGGCACTGAGGTTTCAATGCACCCGTGCATCTACGAGGCTCTAACTGCTCTTTCGTCAGCAAATCCAAGATGCGACAAAACAAAAGCAATGATCGTGAAATGCTGCTTTCTGTTGCCGGGGAATACAAAGCAAATCGGTTAACATATTTATGCTTTAACCACGACTAACAAAATGTGTTGATCCAAATAATCTCACAATTTTTCTATGAAATATAGCCCAGCTGAAGCGTGGACGTGTGTGTCCTATTCCCTTCATTAAAAGAGCCTCGATCCGATAGGGTCTTATGATTGTATTTAGTAGTCGATCCAAATATTTGAACGGCATTATGCTGTCTCTCTTTCCCTGAATGAAAACCCCTGGTGCCCACTTGTGCTCTTTGAAGTTACAAAATCGACACGAAAATAGATCCAGCTGCTGGTAGATTCAACTCAAACAGCCAACTCCTCAGTGTAGCAATGCTGATAATGAGTTTAAATTCGTAGATCTAACTTTACTTCTATTTTGTACGCGTACGAGACACAACAACCTACATTTATGCAGACCAAGAATAGGAACCTAAACCATACCT